>CAKALG010035444.1:0-11361 GCA_916700815.1 Helicolenus hilgendorfi | reverse complement strand
GCATGCAGCGGAGGCGCGCGCAACCGTCTCCATGGTAACACATTCGAAGGTCCTCATCAAGTTGCTGCATCACAGTTTCCCATATACTTTTAATTTGCCTCGATTCTCCTCACTTGTTTTGGTCCTATAATGACAAATTGTGGCAGACTTAACACCTTCATAATAACAAAAAAAACAGTAGGCCTATTCTTAGAAAAACAATTTCTTTTTTTGTGATCAATTTTTTATTGGTATTTAGGCATGGTCTAGGGTGGATGGGATGGGAGTCACCCAAAGGTGGGGGGAGGGTGGCGCAGAAGTTCTTATTTAAATTATTATTTTTTTTGTTGTTAGTGGGGGTTTTTTGAGGGTTTTTTTTTTTTTTCTTTCTTTTCTTTTTCTGTAGCTGCCTGCCAATTTTGTATTGATTAGAACATGGATATTTGGGATTATATTCTTTTACTCTATTGGTGATCTATCGATTTGAAACCCCACCCTATATAACTATGCCTAAATACCAATAAAAAGAAAAACAATTTCATTATTTTTATCTCTTCTAATTGCTGTCCTCCAATGACATAAATGACAAGTTTCCTATTAATCTGTTTGTTGAAGTTATTCTATCTCCCTCCTCATGTTGCTCTTCCTGAGTTTTTTTTTTTCTTCATTTTTTTTCCCATTAAAGGAGACATATTATGCTTATTTTCAGGTGCATATGTATTTTGGGTTTCTACTAAAACATGTTTTTATGCATTAAAGCTGCAGTGGGTAGAATTGAAGCAAATGTTTAAAAAAAAGTTATATTTATAAAGCAGTCACTATATCCTGACAGTAGTGCATGAGACAGGTAATCAGAAAAAACAATCATGCACATTTGTGCTCCTATAATGGCATCTGCAAGATTTCACAGACCGCAGGAAAACAACAATCAGAGCCGAGCTGGAGCCTTGCCGTCTCTGAGCAGCTGTCAATCACTCGCGAACTCCGATCAAACGGTCAAACTAAGCAGCGCTGATCAAATATGAATCAATATTCTGTTACTGTAATGCCTATTTCCCGCCTGAAATGTGTTCAGAAACATGTTGTTTAGCTGTAAAATGAAAACGTTTGTGACCCGGCAGAGATGTTGAGATGAGTTGAGGACATACCAAGCACCGCGCACCAGCCAGAGAAAACTTTCTCATTTTACAGCTCAACAGTACAGTACATGTTGAACAAGATGAAAACATTTAAGGAGAGAAATAGGCATTACAGTAACAGAATATTGATTCATATTCATCAGCACTCCCTAGTTTGATCATTTGATCGGAGTTCGTGAGTGATTGACAGCTGCCTCCGTTGAATGAACAGCCAATACGAACGCTCTCTGAAATGGCCTGTGATTGGCCAAAGTCTCCCATCACGGGCTAAAGCCTGAAAACAGAGCCATGATTATGGTGCAGAAGTCTAGTTATCTCTCTTGAACACTTGAATGACAATATGCTGAAAGGTTATTATGGAATTTTTGCCCAATGATGCCAAAATATTAGGACCTATTATGCTTATTAACAGGTGCATGCTTGTATTTTGTGTTTGTACTAGAACATGTTTACATGCTGTAATGTTCAAAAAACACTTCAATTTCTCATACCGGCTGTGCTGCAGCACCTTTTTTCACCCTCTGTCTGAAACACTCTAGCCTCTGAAAAGCCCAGTCTGCTGTGATTGGTCAACTGAACAAAACTCTTAGGTCTCTACTCCAACTCCACTCTAAATAGCCTTGTTTGAGGCCGTGCCAAACTAGCCCCTAGGCAGGTATTATGCAAATGTGTTACTTGGTGACATCACCATGTTACGGAAGAAAGGCGGGACTTCAAGTGAGGCATTTCAGGCAGTTCAGGCAGTGTTTCTGTGGCAAATGTGCGATATTGGGCTATAGGCATACATAAAATTGACTTGACTTGACTTCTAATCATTTCTAAAGTTTGCCAAGTAAAACAAAGCATGAACTTTTTTATGCATACCTTTGATTGAAGTCCTCATGCATTATGGAGTACAATGCTGTCAGGTCAGCTCAGAGCAGTGTAGAGTTCCTGTGGGATGAAAGGTGCAAGCTGAAAGTTTCACTTCAGCCTGCTGTGTGTAGCTGACATAGTTGTTCATAGGGTATTCCTTCCTTTGGCCAGGGCTTATATCAAGCAGTTTAAATGGTGCCAGAGTACAAAATGTGCAGACCATTGTCTGGAGGAAGCTTTGGATTACCATCATTGGTTGCTTAAAAAAACTCATATCAAATGGTAGTCCTATGAGGTGATTCTGAAGTGAGGTCATGTGAAGGTCACCAGCTGCAACGGTGTGTGGCTGGTATTGTTTTCACCTTGTGAGTCTGTGTGTGTCATCATGGCAAAATGTGTTCCAGGAGACACTTACTGTAACGGGAACTATCAAAGAGGCAGTTTTGAGTGCTTTGCCAGGTGTTTATACGTCTGTCTGTCTGTGGACAGACTGTGTGCAAGATGCAGTCACGAAACTTTACCGGTGTGTAGTTGAGATCAACATGAACGCCACTGGCCGTTTATATTGCGTAGCAGCTGGTGTACTCCCATCGCAAGATGGTCTCTAGTTTTGTTTTGTTTTTGTTTTCCTCTCATTTAAATAGCGTGTGTTAAAACATGTTTTTCTTCATAGTTAATAATGCACCATACCAGTAGGGGTTAGTATAGTGCGTGAACATTGTTTCAATAATTTGAATGATTTTATAAAATCTTCAGTGAAGACTTGAAAAAAGTTGCAAGTCAATTCAAGAATTTACCTTCCGTTTCCTTAATTAGAGTGCAGACAAATACTCAAATGCAGTCAGAGACACTTGGCTCGAGGACTGACCATTTGACCATACACAGTTAGATTTAGAAGGAAAAAAATCTGCTATTTGGTGGAGCTCTCAATAGTCAATGCAGCAACAAAGATTCCGCTGGTAGTGGCTAGAAGGTAACCAGCAAACTGGGGAAACTCTCGCAAGATTGTTAAGGTTAGGCATTTTTGCAAATCTCAGATCAGATTTTGCAATTTGCGGGCTCCCTTCTAGGCACCACCGATTCTGCTGGGAAGTAATCCTCCCTTAAAGAGGCAGTGTGTAGGATTTGGCCACATCTACTGGTGTGGTTGCAGATTGCAACACACTGCCATTCATTCCTTCCTTACCATCACTGCGGTAACGTGAGCCACCGAGTGCAAAACAGTGGTAAGACAGTTGGCTTCGCTCAGAGGCCATCCTTACCAAAATAACACTACTTTAGGAGCAACGGAAGTCCGACGGCAGCTAGTGGTACCACGGTTTTGCACTCTGCGGCTCACGTTACTGCAGTTTCACAAGCATATCGGAGAACTACGGTGGCCTTCAGATAACGTAAAAGAGACAGTTTTTAGTTTGTCTATTCTGGGATACTGTAGAAACATGGTGGAGCAACATGGCGGACTCCATGAAGAGGACACACTCCCAATGTAGATATAAAAGGCTCATTCTAAGCTAACGATACACTAATGGAAACGTAGTTATGAATATTATTTTCTATTTTTGAGCATAGATCCCTTGAAATGTTAGATACTGTTCCTTTTACAAACACATACATGAACACTGAGCTTAGCACACAAGGAGGAGATGCAGGTGGAGTACATGCATGCATCAACACAGTCATAAGAAGTATTAAGGATATCAATCAGTTAATAGTGTCATAGCAAGGAACTAATACCACTAACAGAGCCCAGTGAGCCAACACCGGGTCCTTGGAACTAGGATGCAGCCATAGTCAATGTTATTAATTACAGCTGTACTATTTGTGCTACAATATCATTAAATGTCTACTGCAAAAATGTCTAAACAAATGCAACGTCAGTAATCTGCCTCAGCTTACACGATGCTTCATTCATTGTTCATGCACAAGAGCAAACAAAGGTATGTTGCATATTACTCCACTGCTATTCTAAAAGCGTTCTTGGTCCAAACAACATTAGTATAGATTGGATGGTAGTGCCTTGACTGCATGTCATTGAACGGCAGACAGTCTTTTGAGACTCACTGAAATAGAATTTTTGCATTCAGCTTTGCTTGAAATTACATTCGTTCTGTCGGATCAGAGTCAAATGGATGTTACTATTTCTGCAGTGTCGTTTGAGGCCCCACTTTATTCTCCATTTTGGAAAAATACAGGTGTTACTAATAACATTAACGACGACTCTTTTCCATCCAAGTGTCCCAGTAAGTTATGACTAAGCTATGTGTGACAGTGAGCCAGCATGAGCAATATCAGGACCCTGATCCTGGAGCAGCTAAATGGGATTGAGCCATCATTATTATGTCACCATTCGTACACCTGTGCTTTTCCTATTGTGACATGTGAAAATGTGTTCAGAGAAAAGGCCTATTGCATCATAAAGAAAGATAGAAACAAAACTGCAGCACCATATAGAGAGATCATCTGGAAAAGGAATGGGAAAAAAGTGAAACAAAACATTAAAACAGTCTGCTTCTAATTACATCTCAAACTGGTGACTTAACTTTTTATTTTGGCAGTTTTCCCCGCTCCAGCTCCTGCCCAGGCCTGTGTCTGAGAGTCAAGACTAATCAAAGGCACTTGTACGGAGAGAACTGTTGGCCTCTGAAGGGACTCAGCCAGTTCAGTCCAGCCTGCTGCTCTTTCTCTCCTTCTCTCCTTTTTCTTTTCCCCTCTCACTCGCTCCTCCTGTCCTGTCTGTTTAAGGAGAGAAAGATTTGGGAAATTCCTTTAAGCTACTTTTCTGCAGGTTTCTCTGGGATTTAAACATGCACTCTGAGGTTTTGGTACAGTCCATGTTGGCGCCGTTGTTTCTAATTCTGCTCTCTGCCGTGGAGGACACTTTGTCACAATCGGTGAGGTGAGTTTCCACACAGCTTTGTTTTTTCTTGTTTATTTTTGGGGTAGTCTAGAGAGCAAGAAGGAAGAGGGAGGTGCAGAGTTTTGCTGACAAAGACAACATTTGGAGCTGTGGGAAAGTTTAGGAGTCTCTATACATGTAGTTTGCACTTGCAGCTTTTCCGTGGAGTTTCTTTATGTGGCTTTTTCTTGCCAATAATTCTGCATGCCAAGTCATGGGAGGAAAAGTCTGCTTCTCTGTTCCCATTATTCATAGCACTTTTATAGCACTTTTTGAAAAACCTTAATTAATTTATTTTCATTTGGACACTTCTGCTGACGTGACAATGCTCTGACAGCTTTCATGGTCGTGGGTTTGGTGCAAAGAGCTTTAGTGACGTTTTGGCTGGCTGGAGTGAGAGTTAGGTTTCAAAATCTTCTACTGAGCAATAATTTGTAGTCACAAACGAAATTTAAGTAAGGAGGAAAATGCAAAAATCTCGTATGTGTAAACACATTCATGCTAAAAACTTGACTGCAAGAAGGAAACTTTTGTACAATACTGTATCATCCTTTTTTTTTTGCTTTATATTGAAATCAGGAATGTTTCACTTAAAGCAGCAGTGGGTAGAAATGGGGCAAATAGGATTCAAAAAAGTTATTTTTATAAAGCAGTCACTATATCCTGACAGTAGTGAAAATCATCAAAAAATCCTGTCCTCTGTGTCCTGTCCTCCTGTGCTCCTAATGGCATCTGCAAAATTTCACAGATTGGAGGAAAACAACCAATCAGAGCCAAACTGGAGCCTTGCCGTCTCTGAGCAGCTGTCAATCACTCACAAACTCCGATCAAACGGTCAAACTATAGCGCTGATCAAATATGAATTGATATTCTGTTACTGTAATGACTATTTCTTGCCTCAAATGTTTGTGACCCGGCAGCCATGCTCGGATCAGTTGAGGTGCAGAAGTCTAGTTATCTCTCAGAACACTTGAATTACAATATGCTGAAAGGTTTTTATGGAATTTTTGCCCAATGATGTCAAAAACATTATTTTCAAAAATATCACATTTAACTGGAATCAAGTGTGAAAGTGGGAAGGACGACATGAAGTCGATCACTGGAATTGGCTAAAATACGAAAAAAAACAAAAAAAAAAACATTTCTGTTGGCCCTTTACAGTAGAGCATGAGTCAGCAGATCTGCTGGCTTAATGGTGCCATATGATTCAAACTCAACTCGAATGCAGAGGGGGTGTTTTCTCTAAACAGGTGCACCGTGCCTGCGTAGTAATTATGTTGTGTATGTCTATAGTGTAGCCTACAGTGCATAGCATTTATTAGACAACAGTGGCAAACCCACATTATCCGTTACCACAGGAAGCAACATCTCCTGAGAATCCAGGTGATTATATTTTTTTCCTCTGTTTAAATTATGCATATCCAAACAATTCTTACCTTGCTTGTTTACCAGGTATGTCATCATAACAACTTGACAGTGGCAAAACAAGCAGGTGTGAAACAATCAATAATGAAGTTTATGTTTTGTAACATCATTTCTAAGAACACAGGTGCAGCCACCGAGTGAGCGCTATGACAATGTGCGTACAATGCTCAATTCAATCAACATCCAAAATGTCAACAATTAAGGCCGCGGAGGCAGGATTAAAGGGTAATTTTGATATTTTTCAACCTGGACCCTGTTTATATGTCCAATGTTTTTGTGTCTAACTGACTAATAAGAACAACAATTTCTGAAATTGGTCCAGTATTGAGTGAGATCGCTGTAGACGGCGGCTGCTCACGGCGGCTGCTCACGGGCTGCAATATTGTGCCATTGGGACAAGCTGGCACCGTCATTTACGTCCACTAGAAGTGCTTGTTTCTGCCATGACAGACTCTGATTGTTATTATAAGTGTCTGACATTATGGACAGAGTCTTGCTGAAGGAAAAGTCTCGTTCTGCAATCTGACGAGTTGATGTGTTGCCAGAAGACAAAGGTGGAAACATGGAATACATCCATGGTGAAAACATGTGCCAGCTGGGCAAAGTTCATTGTGTTGGAGTACAGAAGGCATTGCTAAAAGATTTTCAGTGTCATAGCTGAATATTTAGATGATTTTGACAATGTGGTTGAGGTCTTTGAATTCGATAGCCGCCCGTATTTATTTGAGTCAGAGTATTATTGATATTCAGATTTCGCAAAGGGTCCTTTCCATAATGTTGTTAGACACTTATAATAACAATGTGAGCCTGTCAGTGACAAAAACAAGCACTTTTAATGGACATAACGTTACATTGATGCTGCTCACTTGCCCCTACACCCCTTTCTGCAGCTTCCGGTTATAGCGTTAACCCTCAATGCTGGACGGGTTTCAGAAATTGTTGTCCCCATTAGTCAGTTAGACACATAAACATGGGAAAATAGGGTCCATGTTAAAAAATACCGAAGTTACCCTTTAAGGTTGGAGGGCTCCACCTGTACTCATAAAACTAAGGTAACAATACATAACCTTAATTTTTCTTCACACTCCCTTATGGGCCCTATTAGTTTATGGGACAAAACAAGCCCCCAGCAACAGCACCAGGCTTTGTAGCAATTTTGACATAGAATAGTCAAAATTACAAGTCACATGATGAAGCCGAAATAGCCAAGAAGCCATACTGTATATACATATATAAACAATAGCGAGTCGTAAAATAATAGTGGCAAGACAGTGGATAGGAAGATGAGATAAGAACAATTTGGGTCGTGTCCCTGCTTATTGGACTCTTAATGTCATGTCTCATAGACCCAGTTCAAAGCAGTATTAGTTGTGTTTTCTCAATTTGCAGTTTTGGGCATATAATAGGCTGTTTAGTCGGATTCAGTGGTGTGAATATTGTTTACTATTTCTTCCTATGATGTTTTTCATTTCCTCTTATGCAGTCGTAGAAGCATACATTAGCTTTAGTTTTTGTGATGTGTTCAAATTATTTATTTTATAGAATTTGTGAGGCAGCATCAGCAGTTTTAGACAGAAGTGGTGAGGAGGATTAACTAAACTTGTTTGGTCCTCACTGACAGTTTGATGTGTCACAGTACTAATTGTAGGTTGCTGCTCAGTGTAAGTGATGTCAGTTTATTCCATCCTGCTGGCAGAATAGGACTGTTGCTACAGTATGGACCTAGGCTAACATGTTAGTTCTTTCTTGTGTTTATTGTACAGTATAGCATTAATATCAAGAACCTCTGGTATGTTCATTCTCACAGAGACTGTGCGTTCCTTTTTTTCTTCTTCTTTCCCAAATGACAGTGGGGGTAAATGCATTGAGCTGCACTTTCCTGGACGTAAAAGAACACATGTTGTTCTTAGGTACAGCAGCAGCATGCAACTGTTTGAGGAATATCTCCTCAGTGGGCTCAAATGGCTCCTTTGACAAAGCCATGAGCCCTACAGGAAGGAATCACTGGGTGGCTGACAGGCGCACAGTTGGCCTCCGTTGCCTCACCCTCTGAGTGAAGCATTTTGAGACCAGATGGTGAAAGACAAATGTCTTGTTGAAACACGTGATAAAAAAAGTTGACATACTCAGATCTGGTTTATGATGTTGCGGTGCAGCCACTACGGGCTACCCCCGATTTGACTGTTATCATGCCATTAAATAGGCGTTATCGGTCTCTCTAAGCACCTAAAACTATGCACTATGTAATGCTCTCAACACTGGAATAAAAAAATAGTGTCCAGTCGTGTCCATACTATATAAGTACTATTGAGTACTTAGTGTATAGTATTATATGGGGAGGAGGGAGTGGTTTCGGACACAGCCCAGGTCATGTTTGACCATTGGAAGTATCATGGTCCTGGGATTTTTTTGTAGTTTATTTCCTATTTTATTTTGAAAATTCACTCCTTGCGTCTTGTCTAGTTTTACTTCCTGCCTTTGTTTGTTAGCCGCCTTTTGGGATTGTCTACCCAACCCTAATTTGTTCCACCTGTGTTCAATCACCCTGCTCTAATGGTGCATTTAGTCTCTGTGTTTCCCCTGTTTCTTGGTCAGTTCGTCGTCACTTCTGCTGTTTCCTCCTTGTGAGTTTTTCCCTGGTATTTTGTATTCCTACTTTGCTCCTGGTCACTCTACTTTGTGGATTTTTTTTTTTTTTGTTCCTACTTGCCTGGATCAGCTGCATTTCTGCCTCTTTGTAACTTTTATTTTATGATTAAAATTCACTGAGCTCTGCCAGCTGCCATCTCCTCCTCCTTATCTGCATTTGGCTCCAACCCTGTTTTCCCTGAAAAACCTTGACAGGAAGTCATCTCAATGTCATGTAGCCATGTTATCATGGGAAAAGACTCTTATCGTGTCCTCAAATGGGGTTTTATCAGTGGTTATAAGCCTCATAGATGTGGGTCAGTAGGGCCCTTCTACACCCATCAGTAGATTTTGTCATTTATTGACATGGGTGATCACCGAAAGAAGGAATAAAAAAAGACAACAGCGATGATGGGAGCAAAAGTGGAAATGAGGCGCTGTAGTATATACCTGTAGATAGCGTGAAACTAGTAGGCATAGCAGGCCCCTACGGACCCACATCTATGTTGCTTATAACAAGCGATAACACACATTTAATGGCTTGATAACAAGCGATAACACACATTTAATGGCTTGATAACAGTTGAATCAGGTACAAAAGAGTAGGGCTCATTCTGATTAGCAGAAACATTCAAAATTCAGTGTGCTGCTTTACAGAGTAAAAGGCCATCTGTGGGTGAGCCTGTGTGAAATGGAAGTTGTATAACCTCCCCATGACACATGGAACACACATTCTTTATTTCATCTGAATGGGAGTGTCAGGAACACTTGATCTGTGGATTGTTTGAAGTGTGTCTACTGTTCCCAGACTGGACAGTTTGGGAGGGCAGGATTAGAAAAAGAATGTCAGACGGCATCCAAATGAAACAAATCTCACCCAGAGATCCCGTGGAGTAAAAACGAGGCTCAGCAACAGCTGCTGGAGAAAAGTGAGGCTGTTTCTGTCCTATTTGATTTGTTTGATTTATTAGCTTAATCTTTCACTTTTTTTTTTTTTGGTGTTTCAAAGGCGTTTGCTTTTTCTTGATGTAGACCCAAACAGGCTGGCTGTGTGCTTTAAGAGGTTACATTCTT
This sequence comes from Helicolenus hilgendorfi, assembly GCA_916700815.1. Classification (NCBI taxonomy): domain Eukaryota; kingdom Metazoa; phylum Chordata; class Actinopteri; order Perciformes; family Sebastidae; genus Helicolenus; species Helicolenus hilgendorfi. The sequence continues at coordinate 1,365 of CAKALG010035444.1, read as the reverse complement.
CCCACTATTCTTCATCTTGGACGTGTTTTTCCTTTTTCCTTATTGCAGTGAAAGACTCACAAATTAAAGGGAAGTTGAAAATCAATTTTTTTTTTATGCTCAATTTTGTATGTGCACGGTATAGTTGACAGAAGATTAAACAGTGAAGCAATGAAACTGGGTTCACTTTGCAGCTAAACACCATTTGTCAAAAGTTCCCATCAAGAGGTCACATGATCCAACAAGCACTCCCCCCTCAAGTGACCTCAGCCATGTTGTGTGTGTGTCCTAGTTTAAACCACACATTTATAAAGAAATCTACAAAGAAAAGAAAAGTCTATGCATGTAATAATTTACAATGCATTATAACCACACGTACATAATGCGATGTAATCTTCTTATAGCACTGTAAAATCATAGGTATAAGCACTCATAAATATCCACAACGCTTTATAACAATAATCATAACACATTATAAAGACTTTTATAATGACTTATAAGGTCAAGTATCATAATGTTTATAATTGCTGGTCACTCACTGATATTTGTTTGGAAGGATAATGGTGTAATGTAATTCCCATAGTTGTATGATATTTGTATAATGCACTATAATCAGCTGTTATTATGCATTATAATGTGGTTATAATTTACTATAAGTGGCCAATGTTTGCTTTAAGTAAAGTGAAAAAATACACAACATTATAAAATAAATTCACTTTACTTTAAGCAAACAATAATTGCTTGGAGTAACTAATAATCACATTGTAATGCATTACAACAATGATTATTATGTATTTTAAAAACTTGAGGTATTACAACTGTGGGAATTATAATATACCCTACAACCAAAAGAAAATGTCAGTGAGTGACCAGCAATATTAAATGTTTCTAATGTGTTGTGCTTTTTATAATAAAGCATTATGGATATTTATGAGTGTGAATAATTATAATTATACAGTACGATAACGCATTAGAAATGTGTTTATAATGCATTATAGACATGGGCATCATAGAGTGTTACTGGAAACGACTCGTGCCTCATCTATGGGTCTCTCAAACGCACTCTATTAAACTATATATAGGAGAAAACGAATGTGTATATCCATACATATATAAATACTATACATACCAAATATCATGAATGGATCCTTTTTGATGCATAAAGGTAGACATTGCTGCCACATCTGAGCAGCAAAGGTATTGTATCTTCGCTCAGATGTGGTATTCTGTAATTAAAACAGATACAGGTGGCGACACACTTGACCCTTGACCTCAGAAGTTTCCAAAGCTGCATAACAACTGACCTTTTTTCTTTTCCCCCAGCCAGGTGGGTGGTGTGTGTAGGCTGTCCGCAGAGTCGTCCCTGCGCCGCTGCCGGACACCTGA
>CAKALG010035437.1:0-12433 GCA_916700815.1 Helicolenus hilgendorfi | reverse complement strand
GACGTGTTTGCGGACGCGGTGGCAGCACGGCCCAAGAGGTTGGTTTTGGGGAAATGTGCATATTTTATGAACTAGCTCTTTGAATTCTTGTGGAGGGAGTCAGAGGGAAACAGAGTTTAAGATGAGGCTGGGGAGCGAGGTGAGTCTTGTTGCAGGGATGAGACTCGGATGTGTCACCACCGGCGTCTCGATGATTAAGCTGACAAGCAGCGGGGAAACACAGAGGAAGACTGCTGAGCATCGTTAACCTTTTCTCCATCTTGTTACTCCTCTTCTCTCTCTCTCTCTCTCTCTCTCTCTGTCACACACAAACACACACACACAAACACACTCTCGAATCTCTCCTTTTTTTAGTTTCCCATTTTCCCCCCCCTCTATCAATTTCAATCCTCTGTGATACAAAGAGATTGAGGATAGGTGTAGAAAGTTTTGAAGGCGAGAGCCCCAGCCAGCCGACGAGGAGTGTTAAGATACGAGGTGCACAATAGTGCCGACGCAGCAGAATCCGAACAGTCTCGAACAGAAGTGTCTTGCATTATTTAGGAGACAGTCATGGCAAAGATATAGATGAATTTTGGCCTACTTTGATTTCCTGTCTATGTGAGCTCTGCGTAATGGGTTTGCTGCTGGGGGTGTGTTGTATCGGAATTTTCGAGATGCACTTGTGGCCACAAATGAAATGTAAAGATCTGTCCGCGTGTTATAGCTGTAATCTATATCCAAGATATGTATTTTAGTCAAAGGGGTACCTCTGATCGGAGAAGTGAAACCAATGCGGAAGTGCCTTAAACTTGCATTATTTCTAACAGCCAGCAGGGGGCGACTCCTCTGGTTGCAAAAAGAAGTCTGATTGTATAGAAGTCTATGAGAAAATGAGCCTACTTCTCCCTTAATTTATTACCTCAGTAAACATTGTAAACATGAGTTTATGGTCTCAATCTCTAGTTTCAAGTCTTCTTTAATACAGAATGATGTTCATTTAGTAAATTATGGTCCCATTTAGAGTCAAATAGACCATAAAGCAGTGTGGCTACCTTGTGATTGTCCGGTCTTGGAGTTTTTTTCGTCTTACAAATTTAACCATTTCACAGTGTTTTCAGTTTGTGAAAGTTAATTATAACCTTTTTTTGGTCGCATGAAAACGTCTTATTCATTCGTCTTATACTTAGCTCCCCCTCTTGTGTCATTAACATGAAAAACCAAGTCGGCGACGGTCAAAATGCTGAATTTAAGGCTTCAAAACAGCAGTCCACAAACCAACGGGTGACGTCACAGGGACTACGTCCACTTCTTATAAACAGTCTATGGTTTTTTTTTCTGCTGCCCATTTTAAACAAACTACAAAGTTTCTTGCACAAAGCCTCTAGATTTTCACTTTCCTTCCTTTCGGATATGCAGACGCACTCACACAGGCACGCACAAGCAGACAGACAGTAATGAATGATCAGGATCTTAAACAATGGCCTGCTGTTTCTCCTCATCCTGGAGACGTGTCTTTGCACACACGCCATTGTCTCTCTGCCCTTCTTCATAAACAGATATCCTCCCGTCACCTCCTTCCTGCACACGCACTTGTATACGTGTACGGAAGGAGAAAGTGGAAGGAGAAAGGAAACAATGGGGGCTTCATAATGTTGCCTGGCTCTAATCAGCTTTGCCATGCGGGTAAACACAGATAAAGAACTTGGCAATGTGTCCCGAGGCTTTTGTTATCAGCTGTTAGCAACTTAACTGGATGTGTACGCTGGTATGGCTCAACACAGGAAGCCAAAAAAAGCCAGGTAGCAAACTGTGGATGGCACTTGGCCTCTTCCAGTATTATTTTTACCTCTACCCGCCCATCCTCTTTTTGTCTTTGCTTTCTCCTTGTGTCTGTGTCTGCACATCCTCACCTTGTCTTCCTCTGGGGCAGTCGGAGGATCCGGGGAGGAAATGACAGGGAATGGGACAATGGAGGGGCCGTGTCAGCTTCCTGCCACCGCCTGGAGTCTTCTTCCCCCCCATGCAGCACTTCAGGCGGCGTACATCATCAGCTTAGCGACTGGGGGAGAGGCGCAAACTTGTTTATTTTTTTTGTACAAACACAGTAATGGAAAGAATAGAGAGAAACGGGGAATCTGTGAATGTCATTAAAACAGCCCCCCGAGGGAAACAGTCCCGTTTATACAGTAGCTGCTATTTTAAGAAAGACTTGGATTGCATTTATCTCCCCCCGAAAATTCAAGTGTCAGATCCTTCGGGGAGATGTATCACCATTTCAAGAGACCCTAAGCCCAGAAAGCAACATACAACAGGATCAAATTGCAGACATACTAGACCACACATTCATTTTTATTTTCCAATCAATTCCTCGCCAGGCAAGACAAGAATTTCATATCTCCTGCCGAGACACAGAAAGCAACAGCAAATTGAAATTTATCTTCTGCGTTGCAGCAATATCTGTTCCCGTGTTATCTCCACCGGCCGTGTTCCTTAACCTTGTATTAAAGATAGCTCTGTTGGAGAAGGATTCTGGCAGCTGAGAAGGAAAAAGACAAGTTCAGTTAGGAATACCATCAGACAACATTCATTCAACACTATTGGGATTTATTTATTTTTACTCCCCTTATAGGACATTTGATTGTCAGTGGCACTTGCTAAATAGGAGATCTGAAATATTTAGCTGGGTGCACCAGGGCTTGTGGCATGTGCACATCATCCAGAAATGACTCACGACGAGGAGCTCACGGAAAGCAACACACACACACACACACAGAGGTCAAGGGCACACACTGGGGCAGAGGATGATAAGCTGAGATGAGTGTTTGGCATCTTCAGGGCTGTGTGCCCTTTCTGGAGCGATTAGTCAAAGTCCAACTGTCTAATTAATGATGCTCCAGCAATCAGGACATGTCATCTCCTTAACCAACTAGGGCTAAAAACACATTCAAGGAAACAAGAGATCGCCTGCCTGCTGCTCACTTTATTAGTGATGGAAGCAGTGCGTACACTTGTGGGACTAAGTGCTCCAACTACTCGTTACTTGAAGTCCAACCCCCCCCCCCTGCTTCTTCTTCTTCTTTTCATCTCTCCTTCCTGACTGTTCAAACTGCCTGGAACGCCATGCCGGGCTAATATTGTGTTAGTGACTCAACCATTAACCAAAATAGTGGGTTGTCTGTGGCTCGGCCTCTTCTTCCTCTGCACAATGAAATACTGAAGTGCTGTTGTAGGAGGCTGGGTGAAAGGTTCGGAGAGACATCTTTTATTTCCATTTTTTCCATTTCGGACGTGGCTGAGAAACTCGCCCTGGGAGGTCTGTTAGAGAAGGCAGCCAATTTGCTATCAACTGAGGGGTGTCAGTCAAAGCGCATCGATCGAGCTTTTAACTGCGGCTCCCTCAATGGCGAAACATGTTAATGTTATTGAGCTGTGTGGAGACGTGAGGAATGGTGAAGTGCGTGGGTGGTTGGTTGGACCGGTAGTGGGGTTAAGGTGTGTCTCTCCCCCCGCCGTCTGTTTAGGCCAAAGAAAGCCGATGCAGAAACGCCAATGGGCTCAGCGTGAGAAGAGGGGGTAGGGAGAGAGAGAGAGAAAAGGAAGGCAGAGAGGGGTCAAAGGGATTTACTGCCAGGAGCCTAGCGTTTCAGGTAATGGATATGCTTGTATTGGTGTAAACCAAACCTGCTGTTTTTCTTTCCAGCGTGGCTGAGGTGAAAAAAACAACAAAGGTGTAACAGACTGCAAGTCTGAAGGGGATTAATAGAAAGTTGATATTCCAGCACCTCGGGCTAAAACATTAGATCTCAGGTGTTCACTTGGACATGCAGAAAGTGGTTGTGTGCGTGCATGTGTCACTGTGTGAGTGTGGATGGGGAGGGGGGTTGTATGAGGGTGAGGTGAGGAATAGTGGGAGGCTCTTCTGCTTCTGCCACATTCCTGTGAAGCTGCAGCAAGGAGGGCAAGAACACATGGCTAAGTGCTTCCCAAGCTGGCTGAGGTGAACCTATAACACCCCTCCTGGAGGAAGCAGCCCAACCATTGTTCCAGCACATTGCACCCGTCTGACTGAGGCATCCTAGCGCCGCGCAGATCCCAGGGGGGCTGGAAAGAGAACGAGGCAGCGGAGGAGAGGGACTGATTGTTCCCTGCTCAGACTATCCACAGATGGGGCTACGGCACAGGATGCTGGCTGTTTGCTTTAGAAAGTCCCAGGCGTTTGCTTTTTCAGTCGCGGTGTATAGAATGCTCTGGGGGATATGGAGGAGAGGAGGAGAGTGCCAGTGGAGACAACAGCAGGGGAAAGGGAAAGAGAGAGTGCAGCAGAGAGAAAGGGGTAGAAAAAGGACCCTGCCTAATATGATGTCAGTGTGAATATAGTGTCAGTGCCAAGAAGGGAAGACAGATGATACAGCCATACAATGATAGGGTAGTTGGGCGAGAGAGTGCTCAAGTCCCCCCCCCTGTTTCCAGAAAGAGACATATACAGTAGAGCTGGAGATAATGGAGAAGGGAGGGAGAGTAAAGAGAGTAAGCGAGGAAAGAGGAAGGGATGAGATGCAGGGAACCCGGGCTGCATCCATCATGTGGTTTGGTGCAGAAGCCATTTGTACCTATTGTTCTCCATAATTTGTTTTCTCAGAGCCTGCGACGGGAGGGGCGAAAGGGGGGGAAGGAGAGACAACGCTACGTCGGCCATTTATTTTTGCGCTAATTACATAAGTGAGACAGCATAATTAGACGTATGGCTAAATAGACAATAGGCCGAGAGAGAGATGCACAGAGGGAGATAGACAGGGAGGTGTAGATGAATTCAAATAGATGAGAGGCATTGCACGGCCCTCTCTATTTCACATTCAGGAGTGCGAGGGAACGCGTTGAAAGAAGTAACGGGGATGGAGAAGGATAAAGGGAAAGGAAGAGGGAGAGTGGGCCGATGGAGGGGATAAAAGATAAGAGGGAGGGAGAGAAAAGCCCTCTTCACAGGCTGCACTTTGAGGTGCGGCCCAATGCTGCTGGAATAGTCACCTCATTTAATACACCTGCTCAGCGGGAGGGGAGAGAGAGAGAGATATAAGGAGATGTCGTGAAGGAAGAGAGAAAAGGGCAAAAAGAGAAGAGAGGAAAGAGGAGACAGATCTCTTGCTTCTTCAGATCAAAGGCAGAGAGTGGCTACAGAAAGCTGTTTGTTGTGGCTTGTTTGGGAGGGTCTCTGTCTGTGTGGGGTCATGGTTTGACCCGGCCTGCTATTTTGCTCAGGCGGTATTACACTTCAACATACCCTCCAAGGTATCACAGGCAGGTTTCTAGAGAGAGCTGGTGGCGACGAGAAGATGTTGTCCGAGAGAGAGAGAGAGAGAGAGAGAGAGAGAGAGTGTTAAAACCAGTAGAGAGATTGTACATCTTTTTCAACAAACAGAAAAAGCACTGTGTTCTGAGGTAGTCGATTTGTTGTGTTTCCCAATGTTGTGCGCGTGCTAATGCAGTTTGTGCATCTGCTCAGGTTCAGGCGTAGGCGGTGCGTGGGTGTGTTGAGCATGTCACCGGTCTTTCAGGGCTGCGATACAGGGGGGGAGATAAATCGGCCCTTAATGAAGCCACTCAATCACAAGCCAGTTAAAACAGCTGACCAGAGATTGAGGGGCAGTCAGGCTTGATTGGAGTCCCATTGAAGCCGGTGGAGGGAAGCTCTTGAGCCGTCACACTTTAGATTAGCCATTCACCGCACTATAGACCTCTGGCCTAACTACTCTTCTTTCTCCTAACAGTCCTCTGACACACTATAGTATAGCTGGAGTCGACTCCCTGATTGTGCCGGGGAGTTCTTTAAAAGCCAATTTAAACTCAGTCCTTTGTTTAACTCCCCAGAAACTCAAGCTGGGACATATTGTGTTGGTGTGTGTGTGTGTGTGTGTGTGTGTGTGTGTGTGTGTGTGTGTCTTTTATAGGGCCAAGGTTTAAGTTTTGTGTGAGCCGTCTTTGAGCATGTGATGTTTTGTTAAAAAGAACTGGGCGTATCTCAGAACTGGCACAGACTAGTTTTTTTGGGTGAAAGAGAGGGTGCATGAGAGAAATCAATGGCCCAATTCAACCCATTACAGCCATGACTGTTGCTGTAATGGTGTGGAAATGGACAGTGGTCATGTGGATTCCCTTTTATACCTTCGGGCTCAGATCACAACTGAAGCTCCGATTCATTTCCTCCCAGCTTTGATTAAAAAAAAAAAAAAAGTACTCGGAGGATTTCAAAGAGTTCTCGCATCACATGATGGTAACGAGAGAGGAGATCCATCCGTTTTTGTGGTGCGGATGAAACCTCCGTTCTGCCAGGTTTGCCGAGGGACAAACATAACACTGGGCTGCAATTTTTCCTTGACAAATAATGACTCCTCCAGTCCGCTCTCCTTCCAGCCTTTGCCTCTTTGATCCCAGGTAATGTGTTAACAAGCAAACGGGTTCACGGAATAGCCATAACATTAGTGTGTGTATTCGCGCCGAGGTGTCGGAGTGTGTGTTTGCACACGTGTGGCTCCATGTGTGTGTTTTCACACCAATTAATGAATTGCTTTATATGCCTGCTGAGGTGACGATGGCCCGTCTCTAGCAGGACACTGCTTTTTCTTCCTGTGCCCATGAAGGCCTTCTCTCACACCGACATTAATGGGAGCAGTCTAATTAGTGCTTGTGGTTCCATATAGGGTACCCTGGAAACCACAGCACCATTGTGAGTTGGCCTTATCAGGGGACCACTCAAAAGACAGAGGACCCACTGCACCAGTGAGGAAGTTCACACGTATAGGGAGACCTGCTTGGACTCACACTCACATTAGTGTCCTGTTTAATTGGGATAGGAGCACAAAAGGGAAAGAAGGGGCTGTGTGTTTTCCAGATACGTGACCACTGATGTTTCGGCTCCTTCCCGTTTAGCTCCTCCCGCGGGCGACGCAGAAAAAAAACGATTTCGCTCTCCTTCAATCCCTCCCTCCCTCCCTCACTCCAGATAATTCAATCTGCTCAATATCAAATAATCTCTCCCAGTTTTTCAGCCTATTTTAACGTTATCGCTCAAACGGCTACCCCTGGGGGGATGAGCCTCGTTCCACCTTGTTAAAAAAAAAAAGAGGAGAGGTAGCCCAGGAAGAGAGGGATGGCAAATAGCTCTCGGAGGAGTGCTCTTTAAAAGCCTCTGTTTGTCGTTCTCACGGGCCGTATGTGAAACAGCAGCCAAGGAGATTGAAAGAATAGTAAGGATGGAGAGATACAGACGGAGATGAAGGAAGACAACCTAGAAGAAAGGAGGCGAGCGTAGGTGATGTGAGTTGTGGTACTTAAGGTTCGGGGCTCTAACTTGCGTCCCACAGCACTTAACATGCCCTCAGCCATCTCTCCTGGCAGTTAATTAGAATCCAATAAGGTTGCCGCCTGTTGGTCATTGTTCCTCCAGTGTGTTTACCCTTTCCAGAGGCTCCATTCGCTGCTTAATCTGCCGAGAAGCTGAATGTCAATAGGTCAGGCCAAGACTCCTGAGCCCTGAGAGAGAGAGAGAGCGAAGGGGGAAGGAGAGAGGATCAGGGGGATGAAGGAAAGGGGTCATTCCTCTCTCCTCTCAATATTTTCCTTCCCTTCTCGTTGTTGTTATTTTTTCCCCTCCTCCCTCCCTCTCTCGTCTCCTCTCCTCTTCTTTTCTTCTCACTTCTAATCCGTCCTCTTGATTGTTCTAAGCTGCTTTCAGCCAGCCCCTGGGATGGAGGGTGGGGGGAGGGGTTTTGGAGTCTGTTTTAATTAAGATTTAAAAGACGACTCCCTCAAGAAGGCAGATTTAAGAGCAGGATGGACCGAACAAAGTAAATGAATGAAGGTAGGACAGATTGTAGAGAGGGCTTCAACAAATATCAGGAATCTTTAAAAAGGGAGAAAGTTAAAAAGCTTTTATTTTACACACGTGGATGATGCGCTAGTCGCCCACACATTCACAGCCAGACTCTCCGAGGCACTCGAGTGGCTAAGCCAAATGGGATTTTTTTTTTTTCATTTGTAATCAAGCGGCACAATCTATAGATTGATCTCAACTTCCTGTGATTCATACCATATCCTGCGCGGGTGATATGGGATCAGCGGTAGCCAGCAGGGAAGCTGAGGGAGTTATCTCCACACTCTGTCTAATGATCGATCATCTCGCCAGATGGGCTTAAGAGCCTGTAACGCTCCAATTGTTTATCAGTCACAAAACCTGAGGCCATTCTGTAGATGTGACCTGCAAGGAAAGTCTTGTTTTGCAGACAGACAGACGGATAGAGAGAAAAAAGCTCAAGAGACACATTTCAAAAGTTTGTTGTCTTTGTAGTGCGACTAGACTTGTGGATAGAAGTCATTCCCCGTGTAAAGTGGTTCTATTTGGGTGGTAATGTCACCACAGTGGAATGGAAGCGCTAGACGTCCCCTTAATTAACGGTCTTATCGCGCCGGGACAAAAGGAGATTTCTCCGTAGAAGCCTGGCCATCAAAGATACCGTCCGGTGTAGCTTTCCTGCTACCGCGCAAACAATGCATTACAGACAAAGTGTGTGTGTCCGTCTGTGTGTGTCACTGCAGCCCGAGGAAAAGGGCGCGTGTTGCACGTTTTGGTAAAACAGTCACATAGCTCACATCTGCGAGGCCTACATTCTTCATCCGGAGTAAAGGAAACACACCCCAGAAACAGAGCGGCACAATGAAGTGTTTAAGTTCATCAAGAAGCCGCAGACTTCGGTGCAGCCGGTAAGGTGTTAAAGGCCAAGCAGGGGTCAAGGGCCCAACCCACGGCATTCTCCGCCACGATACATCCCAACACACAGCCACCATATGTCCAGGGTTTCACAGTCAATGAGGCAACCCACCCAGCATGACAAAGACCTATTCACACCCAGTTGACTCTGAGGTAATCTGCAATGCCATGGTGTGATTGGGACAGAATGCAGCACTGGTCCAACCGGTGGCCGTTTGAGAAAAACAATACGGAGAAGTAAAAAGGAGCGTCGGGGAAAACCGTACGCAGACAAAGAACTTTACAAAGCATCTTGAGCGCGATAAACGCAAGCATGATCTCGCCCTCAGCTTGCTGCAGCTCCATCGCTTGCCTCCATCAAAGCCCCCTGAGATTCTCCCGGCACACTCTGCCTCCGTCACTCACAGCTCCGTTAATAAGGCCAGCAGTAAACGCCAGGAAAGATATGCAGGGATGAAAGATCCTTCTCTCATGTTCTCGCTTTGAGGATGTGTTTCCGGGTGTCAAGGGGAGGAGGGGGGGGAAATGCAGCTTTACAGAGTAATGCTGCATTTTAATAGAAACAATAAACCCATCCGCTTATAAAATAATATTTTGCGTCCCACATCCTGTTGTGTTGCAGCTCTGGGGGACTTTTGGCAGCCCCCGCCTCCACTGAGCTAAAGGTGTAGAAGAAGAAGAAGAAGCCCCATGCCAAAGAATAAAGTGTGCGGCGCTCCTGGGGGAGGGATATATCACACATATATTCTTTCACCGCAGCGATTAATATCCGGGAAAAAAAGGTCAAACTTGACTTGAAACGGTCCAGTATATCACAGTTACATTCGGAGGCTGCGTTTCATACATCAATCCCTGCTGTGATGTCTCATCAGCCTGGTCACACAGGAGAGACCCACACGGCACATTATCAAAGATTGATGGGGTGTCCTAGTTAAAGACAGGGGGTGTGGGGGTGCTGGGGAGGCGACTGGTTAGAGGAGAAGAGAACTTTGCCTTTTCGGAGGTGTTGACTGTGTGGCCTTTTGCAGCCCAGTGCAAACATCATCACTGTAGTTGGCAAACGTTATGCCAGGCTTCACTACCGCGCGACCTCAAGACCTGACCCCAAGGTAAACTTGCAAATGCAGCCATTTGAGGTCAACGCTCTCACGCAACATGACGCCGGCTGACTCATAAGCCCTCCATCTCCTCCCATCCGCCCTCTTCCTTCACCCTCCCCTGTAACGGAAGACAAAACAAACTGACAGAACAAACAGGCAGATTACCCTAAATCCTTTTTTTTTTTCTTCTAACACACACAACCTAACCGTCTCTTATATCCACTGTTCACCGTCATCCCACCCGTTTCTTGTTCAGAGTGCTTGCTTAATAATTAATTGATTAATTAGTTCGCTCATTAATCATTTATTCATTAATCATGGCCTGATTTTTCTAGAGGAAGCGGCGCAATCTGAAAAAACCCTGACTTCACATTTCACTCTAATTATGCTCCTTTACTAATCAACGCTTAAGAAATGGAGTTTCAGGAAATTAGTTTCCCCCTTCCACCGCTTTTTTTTTTCTCAACACAAAGCAGGATGTATTGAGGTCGGCAGGTAACGCGCTCTCCCTCCCCGTTCTTGTGTTCTGGAAGCTCATAGTCATCAGTAATTTTAAAGGAATGATTCAAGTTATCTGATGAGCAGAATAAAAAATTGATGTTAAATTAAAACTCGCCGTTTCTCAAGCTCCAGATGAAAAGGGAAGAGAAATTCTGGTCACAGACTAACCACAGACATTGATTCATAAATGGCAATTTGAAGGCCGTTTGTAAGAAGAGAGAGGCGGCGGCATTGTGAATCACACACTTATTGTTTTCACTGGCTCTCCTGGGAGAGGAGGTAATTTGTTTAATCGCCAGGAGTTATGTTCTCTGGACAGAGAGATGGGGAGATAGGATGGTTCAGAAATATCTTCTGTAATGTGGGGCGAGTGGGAGAAGAGAAACAGTTTAAAACAGGTTTAATTAGAAGTGTTTTTGTGCCTTTGTGTTTCCTGTTGGATGCAGAGTTCACAACACAGCTCAGCTGTGCTTCCTCTGAAGGGGCTCTTGTCAGCTGCTGACGAAAAAGAATTATGCATCAAATTAAAGAGAGCTCCAGTGAAATGGAGGCAAGTCGGGCATTAACCTCTAAGCTTTAAAAAGCACACATATTAAGCAACACTAATGAGACTCTCATTGAGCTCACTGTGTTTTATATTCAAACGCACACAAAAGCACAGCTTTGACTTCAATGTGCCATTGAAGGAGGTTGTCTCTCTTATTCATCTCACCAGCCGCAAACACTGCAGGAGTGAACAATAGCGTACAGTAGATGGCCCTTTTACTCTAATGAGATGCATACATTTACAACATTACCACCCTCATTAAAAAATAATAATAAAGGGGGGGGAAAAAAGTATTAATTATGAAACGCACTACTTCCTATCGTGAAGAGCCAAGGGGGTCTCCACTGGGCTCAATTAGCAAGAGTAGGCCGCAAATCCCCAGACTAAATTAATTGACACCCCAGGGCATTAGGCCCAGAGTCCCAGTGCAGAATCTATGTGGAGAATTCCTTTGTTTTCATTTCCTTTTAGAAAAAGCAAGAGATTTGAACATGATCTCCTCATTGTTTTATGGATTTTTTTTAATCTATTATTTATTTATATTTGTTGTGTTTACTCGTCACGTCTGCGGCAATGAAAGGATTTACTTTTTTAAAACGTATATTCCTGCCCCGTCTTTGAGAAGCCTTTCCGTCACATGTTGCGCGCCCCGTCGCCGTTTTATCCACGTCGTCAGCTGTTGTGCACACACTAAACCGGGGCTTTTGCAAACAGCACAAGAAGTTAATGATTTAAAAGCACAGTAAATTATACTGAAAGCCCTTCCATCCAAACACTGGGGAAAGAGAGAGAGGGGGGGGGGGTGGAGCCGGAGGAGAGGGAAACTGTTGGGATACAGAGACAGAAAGAAAAAGCGAGAGAAAGAAGCAGGGGGGACGGAAAAGGGCTGGAACTGTGACACACATCCAGCCAGCAGCTGTCTTGCAGTGAAAACACCAGGGGGTAAGCAGGAATGACACGAAATGACAAGACTAGCTCAATCAACATCTTGTCAACACTGCTGGCTGATGTGTACAGACAATTTCATACCGCCACCACTGGCTCCCTCCCCCTTTTCTCTCTCTCACTTTTTTATATGGCTTTTTTATTTCCTGTCCTCCTGCCAGCCAGCCAGTCACTTGCTATCTGTCTACACGGAGTCAGCTCTCAGCTCTTTGGCTGTTGGCTTTAGAGTGGTGGTGGTGGTGGTGGTGGTGGTGGTGGGGGGGTTGTTTAAAAGCTGTGCTAGAATTATACTCAGAGATGCTTGTGCCCACTAGAAACCCTAAAGATACGGGAGTGTGACAGTGAGTGTGCGCCTATGTGTGTGTGTGTGTGTGAGAAGACAGTATAAGAATGAGTGTATTTATGGCACATTGTCGGGCACTGCAGCACAGTGACTGCGCGAACCATTCACACTGACTATGTCACATCAGCACTCTTGGTCGCCCCCCCTCTCCGCCCTCCCTCCCTCCACAGCCTCCTCCCTTCTTCCCCTCCTTGTGTGCATACCACTCTATTACTCTATCCACTGCATCTGCTGTAGCAGGTACCCGGGGAGAA
>CAKALG010035432.1:0-11753 GCA_916700815.1 Helicolenus hilgendorfi | reverse complement strand
CTCCCATGACGACAGTCTCTGTGCTTGCCATTAGGTGAACACTGCCCGTTTCCTTCCCCACAAAAACTGGAAGAAAGGTTGAAGCGCTATTTTTACTTGGAGCCCGAGTGGAGCTTTGCACTGAAATGGCCACATCTTTCAGTGACCCACGGTCATTAAAAAAGGAAGTGTGTGTGTGGTTGAGGAACACTTTATCGCAGCTTATTCAGTGGTATGCGCGATGACCAGTAAACCAAGCCCTCAAACTGTGATGCCATTCACCATTTGATGACACAGTGACCTCAGCTGTCTCTGGCCACAGTCTTACGTTGTAACCAGCCATCCTGTTGGCTGCGTTACAGTATAAGCACCTGCTATATTATTAGCAAGGCATTTATTTAAAAAGCTGTCAAATTAGAGTGTGAGATCACTTTTGCTGGAAGTATTTGACTACGGCAAAGCTACATTTGTACTCTGCTTTATAAAGCTTATGCGTTGGAGCCATTGCCATGAGCATTAAGAAGAAAAAAGGTCCTGCGCAGTGTTTGTGATCTAACTAATCAGTAGAGACAGTCACAACTCAGTGTTGTAATAACTTCCAATGTCTCAGCTGTGATTTAAAACATGAAACAACTGAGAGAAGACAACAGGTTAAATATGTGACTATTACAGTCTTGCCAGGTCTGACACAAGGAACAAAACTTTCAGCGCGGCTTCCAGAACAATCTGTTTCGGTTCGCTAGCTCAACAACTCACCGCTTTTATGTCTACATTTAGACAAGTGTATGGAAATGCTATCATCTGGACTTAATAAAATCACCCTTGGTGGTGACAAGAGTGTGTTTTGAGGTCGCTCTGACCGAGCCTTTAAAAGGTGCACTCAAAGATATTTATTCGCATGTTGATTATAAAGCATGACGAGTAATAAAACAGAGTTATCACTCAATAAAACAGTTTTTTCTTACTAGGACTAGATTGCTTCTATATATCTAAACGTCACAGCATTTATTACCAAACTAGAATTTGGGCACGAGAGATTATGTCCCAAGAAAGACAGACATAAGAGAGTAAATGTGTGCTGATGTATGTATGCCATTGAACATTATCTGCCTACTATGACAGGATGTTGACAGTGGTGCTCCATGCACAAGATTGAAGACGTGTATTTGTGGAAACACAACTGAAAACACACTTTGTAAACTGGCAACTATTACGTATTGAGTATTTTGGTCTTGGGAAGTAATGCGACGTCGTCATAATACAAAATTTCATCGGCTTACTAATGACATTACATGTTGTAAACAGCTGTGACAGCTGATATATACAGTGTCTAAACACATTATTATGACATATAGGTAAGCCTGTTGTTTCCCTAGGCGACTGATTTACTTTCCCATCAAGCTAAAACAAGTCACATGTGAGAAAGTGACATCAGATGGAATGACGTGTAATGTCCCGTTTATTGCGGGATCATTTGTCCCTCTAACAATACTGCATCATGTGCAAGCATTGTCAATATTCCTGATCCCTTTGCCATGGAAATTGAGAAATGTTAATTAATGTGATGCCTCTTTTTTTATAGCTCAAGTCTAGGAGGGTCATTGAGTCAAAAAGGAAAAGTAGTTCAAGTTGAGTAGTCAAATTAGAGACGCACTGGGTTGTTTTGGCCGATTATGATTTCCGACTCTTTAGAACTCGGACCCGTCGATTCCGATTTTGTCAGATTAAAAAAATTTTCTTTTAGGAACCATAATTGACAGCATACACAAACATTTTTGTAACGTTTCTTTAACGGAAAATTCAATTGTATGTTCATATCAGAGAAGAAAGAGAGAAAATATTATTCTATAATGTGTATGTAAGAGAATCAACTATTTATTATCCATCTAAAACTATGTATTTATTTATCTAATTTATTCATGCAAAACAATTTATGAATCAATATCTATTTACAAGAATGTACAGGTCGCCAGACTACCACAGGACTGACACATATAGAGACAGACAACCATTCACACCTACAGACAATTAAGTAGTGCATGCACAGTCTTTGGACTGAGGGAGGAAGCCGGAGAACCCGGATAAGACCCGCGCTAATGCGGGGAGAACATGCAAATCATACATGTCTATAGTGGTAACGTCCTTTTGTTAAATTCCTTCAAAGTCTTCCCTACATATATTATATGAGTCTGGACAGACATGGATGTAAAATGCAACTTGACTGGTTGGTGCAGGCATGTAACCGTGAGGCGGTAATTCTAGCTTCAGTCTTGTTTCCATTCTTGTGTACTCCTTGTGTGATACATTTGATGTCATATCTAACAGGATTTCAGAATAAAAGAGTGCTGGATTTCACACTGTCGCCTTGGTTGGCAAGACCAAAAAGAAAACTCTCAAATTCATTACAAGAAGAACAAATCATGTCAAAACTAACTGAAACAAGCAGAACTACAGTCTAAAGGTCAGAGTAGTTGAAGTCGGACAGTGAAAGTGAAAGAGCAAATAAGCTCAGTCATCTGCTGAAGAATATGCCTAATAAAAAAATGATTAACAGTAAAACACAAGTGCAGTAACAATCTTCAACCCTCTGACCTCTTAATGATAAAGCCTTTCAAAGTATTGCGATAGTGTGATAGGGTACTTTGACATAAAAAAAAGGCTCAATAATTACTTCCATGCCTTCCTTTTTTTTCTGTGTTGTCAGTGGGAAGCCTACACTCTAAAAATGAAGGATTCAACAGAGTTAGAGGCTCTCCAAACATCAGAACACTTGTTCTAGTTTCCTTAAAGGTCCCATATCATGCTCATTTTCAGGTTCATACTTGTATTTTGTGTTTCTACTGGAACATGTTTACATTCTGTAATGTTCAAAAAACCCTTTATTTTCCCCATACTGTCTGTCTGAATATACCTGTATTTAACCATCTGTCTGAAACGCTCCGTTTTAGCGCATTTTGACGGAATTGCAACGGAATTGCGTTGCTAGGCAACAGCTTAGGTCCATGTGTACTTCCTGTCAGCTTAAAAAAAAGTCTGAAAATAAAGTCTGAAAAAATGTCAGAAAAAAAAGTCTGAAAAAAAGATCTAAAAAAATGTCCAAATAAAAAATCTGAAAAGAAATCTGGAAAAAAAAGTCTGACAAAAAAGTCTGAAAAAATGTCCGAAAAAAAAGTCTGAAAAAAAAGATCTAAAAAAATGTCTGAAAAAAAAGTATGAAAAAAAGATCTAAAAAAATGTCCGAAAAAAAGTCTAAAAGAAAAGTCTAAAAAAATGTCCGAAAAAAAAGTCTGAAAACAAAGTCTGAAAAAAATGTCCGAAAAAAAGTCTGAAAAAAGTCTGAAAAAATGTATGAAAAAAAAGTCTGGGAAAGAAAGATCTAAAAAAAATGCCTGAAAAAAAAGTATGAAAAAAAAGATCGAAAATGTGTATATTTGTGACATCACGAATGGGCAGAAATCCTGACAGCTTTTTTCAAATGCAGAGTTTCTGAATACAGGCTGTGTGTATTTCCCTGTGGATTGAGTGTTTCGATACTTTCACAGTATTTATATAGGACTTAAGCCTGCTTTATAATAAAAAAAACATGAAAATCTCACTTTTTATAATATGGGACCTTTAATGTTCTATTACGTTTTTTAGAGTGTAGTGACCAATGCTCTCAAGTACCAAGAGTTCAGAGTAAATTACAGGCCTGATAAATAAAGAGGGAATGTCTGCCAGGGGTCTTTTCTCTCTAGATTATGGTAACAAGACCTCCTGGCTCTGCACTAGTGAGCCCCTTTAGATTGAAGGATGATTACGAGCAAAACTGCACTCTCATAATGATTAGTGAAAAGACCCGTCCTGGACTGGCAGCAGGCCCAGCATTGTTTTCACCGCCGTGGTGCGCTTTGATGTCTTAGCAAGTGTGAGAGACTTCTTCAGCCTCGTTCAGAAGACTGACTTTATTTTCGTTGTGCTACTGACTCTGCACTTCTCAGGCAATTAGTGTTCAACGGAGGAGAGGACTGCAGGGAGCTATCGCTGAACAACATGTACACTGCATAGGGCTGCTCAGTGGGGTAAGGGACCACCAGGAGTGAAGTCGCTTGAAACCTCCACGTACTGTACTGTGTGCTACTCCGAGAACATGACAATTGTTTAACTTAAAAGCAGTGCAAAACCACAAGGTTAAACGTCTTGGCATTTTGATATTCATCATATTCATTTAACTATGCAAAAATCTCCTTTAGGCTGCATTCACACCAGATCCGGCGGTGCAGCGAGAACGCCAATCCTCCCATTTATTTTGAATGTGGGTAGTATGTTTGGGCTGCGGCGGTGGCGGCCGTAGGGGGTGGCGAAAAAAAACCCCCACTGTGGCCTGCGGCGGAAAAGTTGACACAGAATCAACTTTTGGAGAAATGCAACCCGACAAATCATGTAATCCAGAGTTGTACAATCTAGCCACGAGGGAACAAAAGACGTTAATCGCAGTGCAGTCAATGGGCCATTAAAGTGACACTCACAACCCTGTGGTGGCAAATCTCCGCAACGCTAGATGTGGTGTGAATGCAGCCTTACACTGAGACCCCGTAGACTCCTGTGTTTGAAATACCGGTGCGGCACGTTTACTGGCACTGATTGACCTCACTGTTAGATCCTTTACTTCTCATTTTTTCAGCTATTTCCATTGGTTATAATCTAAAACTGACTATTAGGGCCACATTGAGGAAAAAAAAAAAAAGTCATAATATTACGAGAATAAAGTCAGAAATTTAGAGAAAAAAAGTCATAATATTATGAGAATAAAGTCATAATATTATAAAGTAGTAATTCTACGTGTTATTTTAGAGGGGGAATAGAGAAGACTGTGTGAAAATGAGGAACGTGGAGCATCTTGTGAAGTTATACTTTAGTTTAGGTTTCACAAATATCTTAATGCTTAATCTTTTGGCACACCATATTATCATAAGTACATGAATCAGGCTCTTGAAAAGATTGTGCAAGAAACTGTGGTTATTCCGAAGAAAGAACCACATGGACGTGGGGGAAATTGCCTCTTTTGCGGAGGAGGAAATTCCTTTTTTTCCTCGTAAAGTTATGACTTATTTCTCGTAATATTATGACGTTTTTTTTCTTGAAATAGTATGACTTTATTCTCATTAAATTACAACTTTTTTTCTCGTAATATTATGACCTTATTCCCAAAAATCTCAGATTTTTTTTTTCCAACAATGTGGCTCTAATACTAATGTCATAATAATCCCTTCCACTGCTTGTGTGTGGTTAAACAAACCTACAACAGCTGCAATACCAGGAGGAAAAACAACACATATTGAAAAAGAAAAGGTAGTAGACAATGGACTGTATTATGTACCGGACAGTCAATGGTCTCAGTGATTTTTGATATGACACATGAGGACTTCCCTCATCAAAGGCTGACATCATTCAAGACCATACTTTGGAAGTTGGAAAGCAATCCAGATTGAGTCGCTGACTACATTTCCTTGCACAAAATATTACATTTTTGCCCTCATTCTGAAAAAGACAATAAGCTAATGAAAATTAATATTCTTTTTATAAAGAAAGAAAAAGAAAAAATCATATTAACATTTCCGTTTAAATGCAGCCGTGGATGCTCTGATTAATGTTACCGATGGCAGACTTTTTTGACCATGTGAAAAGTTTGGTTTTGTGATATTTGCACATATCCAAAAACTTGTTGATATCCAATTCGTTCACAATGTTTAAAAATAGGTGTGTTTCTCCTTCCGACCACAAATGATGTGGGCAGCATGCATCGCTGCAAACTGTCGGCTTATTGGTTTGTGTACAACGCACAGAGCTGGCCGTAAACAGGCAAAAGGCCTTTTTGGCCGTGTGTCTCAAACTGTCGTAAAAACCCGAGTTGAGATGCATATTCCGAATGCGCTGTATACGTGTCCAAAGAATGCTACTAAAACCGAAATAATATCGATATATCCCACATGTCTTAATCGGAAAATGCCCCACTCGAAATTAGGCCTAATTCAGATTATTTGTTTACATGAGCCGTACCAAATTCCAAATATTGTCATATCTGAATTATAATGGAATATTAGTGTGCGTGTAAACATGCTCTCTGAGTAGCCCAAAACAGTATGATTTCACCTAAAGATGTTAAATAGCTGATGCAAAATGGCAACTACATATCCACCAGGATGCCCTTGTGTCACATTGAAGGATTTGGTTGAAGGAGATAAGAACCATTTGCTTCTTTATTGTCCAAACAAGAGATCAATTTTGGATGAAAACAATATACAGATTACCTAAAAATGGCAGAAAAACAAATATGACGTGACCTGCTTAGCAATATGGAATAGCAGTGGATTAAAAGTACTTAAACAGCAATGTTGTTTTGTCACTAGGTCGCATGTCTCTCTGCCTTTTCTGTTGCATTCTGCCAGTTTTTATAGGCATCATAAGTCGAGAAGCCTCGCAGCGGTATTTTAAAACCTTGAGCACCAAAGTCTGCTGAACAGCTGGCATGCTCTCATTTGTTGGCCTAAACACTGAAGTTGGAGGCTCAGTAAGTAGCTCCTTCATCCTTTAAAGAGTGTTTGTAAGTAATATCATTAGGCTAAACGACAGCAGGTAATTAGGTACAATGCGGCTAATTGCTCTAATTACCTGATTTGAAAAACGATTGTCTCAAAGGGACATGTCAGTCTCTAGCTTAGGAACGAGACGCAGCTGTCGGCGACCGTAGCCGTAGAAGAGATAGGCCTAATTACGGAGTAATTCACACAAATTAGTGTCCGTCTAATGCACATGCAGCCGTGAGAGGAGAGGAAATTTGGGAAAGCAGGGGATGACGTGTGAGAATCCAACCACGTAAACGCTCGAGAACAAGGGAACATAAAAAGGTTTCTTCTAACATGATTTACCTGGGGCAAAGCCATGCATCACAAACACTTAGTTACAGAACACTTTGCGATCACCAAGTTACAGATGCAGGTAGCCCTTCTGAGAGCTGTCCATGTTTTTAGCGGTTGATGAGCGAGGGAGGGGAGGAAGGGAGGTTGTGATTTGCTGGTTTTTCACACTCAGATTTGGATATCTTTGGCTCACATCCTTCTCTGCCAACTTCGTTACAGCTTACCCTTACTAAAAAATATGAATTATCATGAAACAACTACACATTGTGTATGGAAAATAACGTTTTGGTTTTAAAACTTACAGATTGTTTTAATGAACCCGGTCTCACAGGATGGTGAATAAATAGCACAACGTTCTGCGTAACATGAGGATGCATTTAAGGCTTTTCGTGTGTCATTTGTATGCCATGCAACAAAACTACAGTAACGTCCGCAGTTAAATTTAGGCCACGAATCCACTTAGGCTTAGGAAAAAGTTAAGGTTGGGCTTAAAGTAAGTACCGTAAATTCCGGACTATTAAGCGCACCTGAATATAAGCCGCACCAACTAAATTTAAAAAGAAAAAAAAATTGTACATATATAAGCCGCACTTGTCTATAAGCCGCAGGTGTCCACGTTGTAACTGTTTAATTAACGAAATGCTTGTTTTCTGAACAATGCCTGTAACACGGCAGTTACACAGCAGTAACACGGCAGTAAAACGACAGTAACGTAACATGGCAATAACACTGCTGGTTTGAAAAATAACCAGCCTACTAGCCGTAGCCCGTTAGCCTACCAGAAAAGTCAGTGTCACTTTCGTCTCGAGGTGAATTTGTGCTGTCCAAAACGAGCAGTGCTTTTTAGCTGGGCCGTTAAAACGAACAGTGCTTTTTAGCTGGGCCGTTAGCCCGTAAAACTCTATAGATTAGCCGCATCATTGTATAAGCCGCAGGGTTCAAAGCGTGGGAAAAAAGTAGCGGCTTATAGTCCGGAATTTACGGTAAGTAAGTAACTACGTAAAATGCATTCGGAAACAACGTGACATAAGTATGGAAAACACGTCACAAATGTCACCGAAAAACATGTGACAAATGTCACTAAGGTAACTTACAAAACAAAACACCAGTCTTGAACACGGGTCTCCTGGTTAAAAGTCATGTGTTTGTTGGACCCATCCACTTTCCGACCCGCCCGCTATAATCAGTCTTTCTCGCTTTTTATTCTACGCCACTATCTCTGAAGGTAATAGATAGAGTTAGGTAATTACACAGAGTTGACACTGCAGTTAGCACAGACTACACGGCGTGCAAATGACACAGCAAATGCAAGAAAGGCGTTCTTATTGCATGCTAAATGCCTTGCGCATTATTGTCGCATTCATACGCCTTTTCATGCGAACGGGCTGGTTTTAATGTAGCTGTTGTCATTACGACAGTTAAATTTGTGGTGAACCTTGCAAACTGTCTGGAAATACATATTACTTAAACGTCTGATAACTGTCGTCACCTACAACCAAATCTCACGAGTGCTTTCACCTCTCTTTCATCAGCATCTGTTACACCTGCGGCCCAAAGCACTTTTCTGATCACTTTTTTTTTTTTAACAAAAAAAAAAAAAAAAAAACTGTGAAACTGTGCCACTTTCTGTCATGAGCTTGTAAAGCTTGCCCTCGGCTAAGTGAGATCAACGCATTTAAAGGAGTGGAGTTGGGGGTATGGGCCTGCCTTTAATTCCTTTAAGGATGTGACCTCAGACACCAAAACATCGGAGGCATGTTGAGCCACTTACCACTAGGGAACTTCAGTAAGACCGGACTGTTAGTGGTGAGCACATTATTAGTGCTGATAGGAAAATTAGTGCTGATTCACTGAGATTTCCCTATGGACCCGTGCAATGGTGACTCATTCGATACTGACTGCCTCTGTTTGTGTGATCCGTGTGTGTGTTTGTGTGCCAGGAGTGGTGTGTGTTCCATTTTTGTGTTTAGCTGCCAGAAGTACAAAGGGAACATGCAGACCGGTCAGTCCGTCATGCTTGTCTGCGTCATGTGTGTGATCCCAGAACCTCATCAGGCCAAAGACTCTCAGAATATCTTCGGGATCTGCAGGCATTACAGGACGCAGTAATTTGTTCCATACAACCTTCGAAGTAGGAAATTTCTCGTCAGGCTTCCAATCTGCCTTCACTTAATTCTCAGGTAGTGCTCCCTGTGGCTGCTATCCACTTGAATGCAAACAGGCTTTAAACAGGTCTGATAGGCCTGTGTGTGTATATGTGTGTGTGTGTGTGTGTCTTAGTTTGATTAATCAAGCAAATCAAATCGCACTTGGGGATTATTACCAGCCGCGACACCGGTGCTGGTGTTGTTTTCACCTTGTGGGTCTGTGTGTGTGTGTGTCATCATGGCAAAATGTGGTCTACTGTAGCGGGAACTACCACAGAAGCACTTTTGAGTATTTTAAGTAAGTGTTTATATTTCTGTGGTCGGTTTCCGTCACCGCAGTAGCGTCACGACCGTGTACAATGCAGTGACGAAACTTTACAGGTGCGTAGTTGAGATCAAAATGAAGGCAGTGTTGGAAGAGGGTTGTGGTCAGAGCAAGGGTGCCAGAGGTTAGGGGGATAGGAAGAGGGGACCCACTTTACGTCCCTGGAATGATCTAGTGGTGTGACTGGTGTGATCTCATCACAAGGTGGTCTCTAGTTTAAATTGATTTGAAATGAAGTCATTTTTTTCTATTTCTGTAAACATCTTTAATACTGTTATATAAGCACACATCATTATAAATGTATATTAATTATATATATGTATCTAATAGACACTTTTCTTATTTACCAGCTGCGACAGCGACGCTGGTGTTGACTTCACCTTGTGAGTCTGTGAGTGAGTCATTGCACATCTTTTTCCTGGAGACACCTACTGTAGTGGAAACTACCACAGAAGCGGTTTGGAGTACCAGGTGTTTACTGTATATGTTTGTCTGTCTGTGGACAGATATTGTCACCATGATAGCTTTGCAACCGTGCAAGATGTAGTCACAAAACTTTACAGGTTTAGTTGAGATCAAAATAAAGGCAAGGTTGAAAGATGGTCCATGCAAGGGCGCCAACTTTACATGCCTAGTCCGATTTGGCATCATGGTTGGTGTGATTCCATCGCAAGAAGGTCTTTAGTATG
Source organism: Helicolenus hilgendorfi (assembly GCA_916700815.1). Lineage (NCBI taxonomy): Eukaryota > Metazoa > Chordata > Actinopteri > Perciformes > Sebastidae > Helicolenus > Helicolenus hilgendorfi. The sequence continues at coordinate 1,714 of CAKALG010035432.1, read as the reverse complement.
TAAAATGTTTTAAAATTTGAATAAAATATTTACATGAGTAATGTAGTCAGTTTTGGAAGTATTTTGACTACTGTAAATTCGAATTTGAAATTTTTCTTTAAATGATATTCTCAGTGTTCCACAACATAGTCTTTTGTAAGTACTGTAACAATAACCTCATCATCAAAAATTGACAAAGATTACGAAAGTGAATTGGTAATTACTTTTTTTATTAAGTTTCCACAAAGCGTATCCATTAGCTGTCGCTCACAGGATATGGTTGGATCCAGTATTGTGTTTGCTAATGTGTGATCTATCTGACAGTGTGTTTGCTGAGACGCAGCTATCATCCCAGGAGGTCTTCATATTAATAGGTCTGATTAAATATAAGCTGTAAAAAGTAAGTACATTTAAGTAAAAAAAAAAAAATTAATGAAAAAAAAATTATAAGAAATTAAATTTGCATGCATCAACAGTGTATTCTCCAGTTACAACTTCGTAAAATAAAACCTGTCATCTTACACGACTTAGATTCTCTGTTTGTACTGTACGCTGCTGCAGTCCGACCAGTGTGATTACATATATTTCCCTGAGGTAGATTTGCAGTGAAATACATTACACTAACATGGCACATGTGAAATCTATTGCCTTCCCATATGGAATGAACATATCTCTCTCTGTATGTATTTCATTCATTCTCAGGTAACAGGTCTATTTTAAGGCTCAGTCATAATCACACCCAGTTGCATTACCTGCCCTCTCTGACTTCTAGCTCTTTATCATGAGAACATATTACCCAACTCATGTGGCAGAAACAATGACAAAGGAAACTAAATTATACCAAATGTGTACTTTAGATATGGATACTAACAGGTGATGACATGTCTAGGTGACGTCTAGAGATCGGGTTCCTGGGGCTTCAACCCCAAGCATGGCAGTTTGTAGGGTATATTTGCTTTCTGTGGTCATGAATAGGTCCTTTATTTCGGGTCTGCATGGCAATCTTCTACTCAAAATGTACCTACTTCAGATGCTTGCATGTCTTTGGCAGGTTTGGTATATTGTGTATACGGGTAAGGGCCTTAATGGCTTTTATTTTTGATCTAGTTCTTCGCAAAGATTTGATCACTGATAGTAGTCCTGCATATCTGTTTTTAGTTATACCATCGCTGGAATAGCATCTTAGGAAGTATTCTCATTCTGAAAGCACCGGGGGATTCCCTCGCCTACACATTTCCAGCAGCAGCCCCCCAAAATATACAACAACTGCTCTTTGCTCATTACGCGCTCGACAAGGAGTGCCTCCTTGTTGGATTTTCCACTTCTGGTGCCTGAAAACAAACCCCTCCTTGCAACTCCTTCAATCCTTTTGGAGCAATATGGGAGAGTGTATAGCTCCAGATCTGGTGGCATTTGAGAGGCTTCCACTGCTCTGTGTTTACACGTTCCAGTGGCACTCACTTCAGATACTACAGGAAGGCTGGGGTAAAAAAAAAGACAGGTTGTTAAATGTTAGCATTCTTTCCAAGCACCTTCGTGCAATGTTTGGCCCTTACCTACCGTTGTTTATTATAGAGTCAGCAGTTTAGTTCATTTAACAGGGGATTCCGTTTTTTCCCTCCTGCGAATGGTTTCTGTTTAACTGTGTTTGGACAGTTGTTGTAATTCAGTCCAGCAAAGGGGTTGCCCGTGATTTGCATGCAAGGAATTGAAATTTGCATGGAAATCAAATTGC
>CAKALG010035431.1:0-11532 GCA_916700815.1 Helicolenus hilgendorfi | reverse complement strand
CGACATCGCACCGGGCTGCACTGTGATTCCTTTATTTCTCTAAATGGACTTTTCTCTGGATTTCTTTCGGGCTGAAAGTTGTGCTCTCCCCGTCATTTGGACCTATTAGAGGCCTGCAAACCTCCGGTATTGGCAGAAGGAGACGGTAAAGAAGAGAGCGAGTGAGAGAGACACTGGGTTGGGTTAAATCCGACGATGGGATTTTGTGTAATTCACTGCGTTGACTGAACCCGTTCACCGCACACACAAATGCCATGGTGAAAATAAACACACTAAACTAAGGTGGAGGAAACTAAAAAATTAAATTAAAATCCTCAGTTAGATAATGCAAGTTGGGCTAACTAACTACACCTAACTAGCTAACTAAACCTAACTAGCTAACTAACTAGAAAGACAAACAAACCTAACTAGCTAACTAACTAGAAAGACAAACAGATAAAGACAGATAAACAGATTTATCAGTTTGCTGCTCAGACTCAAATGATCCTGAGTGACCTGCAGCTTGGAGGATGACCTTTGACCTGCAGCTTCTACTATATTCAGACGTCATATTCACATTTTACCAACAACCTTCTTTTTTTGTTTTTTTAAACTTTCAGCACAAAATTAAGTTATTTATAAAAAAAAAAATGCCAAACAGTGTGGCTAATCAACGTAGTCAGGAAATATGAAATCTCATAGAAAAGTCAAAATACACTGGAGGGGTGCTTTAACTACTTTTGTTCTTCTCCATTCACACAGCATATAAGAGTCATAACCAACTCACCTCACTAAGAAATGGCTGTTTGAAATGTTTAAGGAAAGAAATGAGTCCTTGTCAGACATAAGTCTTTCCTCTTCGTGTTGCTTCCTGGCACGTCTCCACCATTTAATCATTTCTGCAACGAGTAGCTCTCAAACATTCAAGAGTCCCTGATTCAGCGCCCATTTAACCTGTTGCTTAGGAAATGAATGAGTAGCCTTTATGTAACCGCCCACTGCCTATTCTCTGCTCTCCGTTCTCCACCACTCTCTCTCTCTCTCTCTCTCTCAGCTTCAATGAGCTTTTATCTTTTCATACTGTTGTTATCAAAGAGTCATGGTTGGATGGAGTTCATTAATTTCCTCCTCCGCTGGTAAACAAGCACAATGTCTAATAATGAGCCATCACAGCTAATGAGAACAAACATCTCGGTCTTAATACGCCCAAACTTTCAGAGTGGTTAATCCTGCACACGAAAACAATGAGCCGGTGGCCACCCAGACAGGAGGGTTAATAAACACACACGGTAAATAAAACCAGGTCGACTGACCATGTCTGAGTCAACTCCTCGCTGCTCCGGCAGCAGTGGCTTCTCCTCGGTGAACTGCTGCTCCTTCATCCCCGCCATCCTGGACAGCAACCTGCAATCACCATGGCAACACGCACAAACACACATCTAAGGTTACACTATTATTTCATCATGCAGAATACTGTCTGTGTTTGACCTTAAAAAACAATTCATCCACATTTTGCATTGCTATGGCGGTGATGATGGCGGTTCGGTTTCAGTTAAATGGGATGAATTAGTCCTTCACAGGGTAATTTCACAAATCCACATTGTGAAATTATGGAAGGACTCAGATCGCTGATTGAATGTTGAACTGAACTGAAATAATCGGAGCAGCTGACAGATGGGAAACTGATTGGAAACGGAGGATATGGAATCAAGATGTGGAATTAGTTTCGCTGCAAACCTGCCCTGATCTATTAGAAGATTCATCGGTCAAAGAAAACAAAGTGTGACCGGCCGCCGCGTTGGAAACAGTCGAGCCAAAACCATTTTACAGCTAAACAGTACACTAAAGTATGTTTCTGAGAACATTTGAGGAGAGAAATAGGCATTACAGTAACAGAATCTTGAATCTCTAATTGGTTGTTTTCCGTTCCATTAGGAGCACAGGAGGACACAGAGGAACCAGAGTTCTATCTGTCTCGTGCACTACTCTCAGGATATACTGACAGTTTTATAAAAGCAACTTTTTAAAGTCATGGACTGCAGCTTTAAGTGATTTTCTGTTCTAGTTTGCCAGATAACAAAGACACACTACAGAATTGGAGTCGACATATAGATGCTTACTGACCGAGATCACTCCGTAAAAAGTGTAGCTTGGATGTACACAGACTACTGTCCCAAAGATAATAAGAGGACTGAGGCTGTATTAAGGTCTAATTAAACGGGCCTTTTATGTTTGAGGCACACAGCCATAACACACAGGACACCAATACACTGTGACACATGAACATACACAAAGAGTGGGGTCAGACAGTATCAGTGCAATAACACTGCTACAGTAGATGATGACATCAATCCACCAACACTGGAACACAGAAGAACACACACACGCTTTAACACTCTCTACATTTCCTCATTTAACCCCCTGAGATCTCGACTGACTTTACTGTCTTTCAAAGGCTCTGGTAGGTTCCGTTTTAGAGCTAGAGTGAAGCTACAGATATCATGTGAAACTAGAAAACCTAAGGTATTGTAGTCATGTGTGATGATGTTAGTCCCATTTCATTGTAGTGAGACCATTTTTTTTTATTTGACCTCACTGTATAAAATGACCTGTGGTGACCTCTAGGATAATCACAGCCTCATGAAACTGTACAGACACAAACTACAGACCTACAGCATTCAGAGGATGGATGGCTTTCCTAGCTAGATTGACAATAAGGGGGTTTCTGAGCAGTTTACACAACAAAAGCGCTAGCCATTCAATCACCGAAAAAATGCAATTCTTGAAGAAATCTCCAAATCTCAAAAGTTTTTGATCCCAAATCACAGCATGGCTTTTTCTATGGTGTTCCTCAAGGCCTTGGTGTCTTAATGTGGTATTTTGGAGGGATTATTGATCATTTTTTAATCAATTCTCCAGTGGTAAAAAATGGTTAAATTTTGCACCAAATCTGTGTAACAAATGGTATCAATCCAAAAGTTGCTGCAACAACTTATGAGACATAATAGAGCATGGGGATGATCATCATATACTTCTATCACAATGTTCTAAACCCTTATACATCTTTATCTTTCATTTTAATTAATTAATTCACGTTTATTTCTGATTTATGACTAGAACAACTTGACACACATTGCTGAGCTGCATCTCAAATTAATCTTCATGTTCCCAGCTTCCAGGTGATGTACACCACTTCTATGTGACATCTACTGTTGACCTGCTATCTCCCCCTAAACACCCCCTTTACCCCCTAACAAAAACAGATCTATGTGGGTCTCGGAGGGGTTAATGTGAAGTTAGAGAGATGGATGGAACCGATGATGTAACTGACCCAAATCCATCAGGACTTGCAACACCTTCACAGTGGTATCGACACACAACACCCCTCTCTGTCATTCCAACCCTTTATTCCCCTCTCCAACCTCATTTGCCCCCCGCTGTTGTTCCTCTCCTCTCTCTGGCAGTTGTTCAGCACAATCTGTGTTTTTATCTGACACCCTTAAAGAGACAAAGCCCAGATGCCACTGCAGTACACTCCCAGCAGCTGATGAAGTGTGTTTGTGTGTGACCCTAGAGTGACAGAGCCACTACTCAAAAGGGAAAATCCACCCTAAGATATGATCCACATCACCCCAGGACAGACTTTTAAAGTAAACCTCCACCTGTCAAAGCTAATATGTGACTAATCTGTGCCACTGGCAACAAGTCGCAAGGTGACTTTGTGAGCACAATGGTGCAAATAACTCTAAGGTAGATAACAGAGATGGGGACCAGGTCATTGTTTTAAAAGTCACAAATAGCCTAAGTGTCTTTGCACTCAAGTCCCAAGTCAAGACCCACGTCCTAAACTTTGAGTGTCAAGTCCTACACAAGTCACACGCTCTTCACAAAATGTAATGTCATTTACGTCTCCGTCTGTAATTTTTTACCACAAATGATCTTTAGTATCATTGACGTTACTGACGCTCAGTAACAAACTTTCTCATTTTACAGCTAAACAGTGCACTACAAGATGTTTCTGAAAACATTTGAGGAGAGAAATAGGCATTAACGTAACATAATATTGAGGACACCGTGACCGTTCTATAAAAACAACTTTCTTTATCATATTTGCTCCATTCCTACCCACTGCAGCTTTAAGACTTTAAAACAACAAGCATTCAAATCTTGTTTTTCTCCTCTCTTTTCTTCTCCCTGCCCTCTCTCTACCTCCTCCCCGGCTCTCTCCCTCCCATTGTGACCAGTTTATTAAATGGGTGAGTGTGACCTTTCCGAGGCCACTGGAATGGAGCCACGAGGATATGAGAACAGAGACCAAACAACTCCACCTCTCTTCCTCCTGCTCCCTCACTTTAGAGCTGCCGTGTCTGCTGTTTTCATCACTCTCCTTGTTTATCACCATTTCCCTAATCTTTATCTTCTTACAAAACTAACAAATCTGTGATTTCTGTTTCTGTTCTGTATTTCTGATTGACATTACTATACATAATGCTTTTTACAGTTGATGTACTAACACCTGATATCTGGAAGCTCCTTTCTCACAAACAATCCTCATTTTACTTTTCCAGTTTGTTGGACTAAAATGAAGTAGTATTGCAAGAACAAAGTCTGGGCCACGGTGTTCCTTAACAGTTAAAGCTTCAGTAGGCAGAACGTTTTTGGCATCGTTTGGGCAAAAATGTCATAATAACCTTTCAGCATATTGTTATTCAAGTGTTCCTTGAGAAAACTAGACTTCTGCACCTCCTCATGGCTCTGTTTTCAGGCTTTAGAAAAACTAGCCTAGTGACGGGAGACTTTGACCAATCACAGGCCATTTCAGAGAGAGAGAGAGCGTTCTTATTGGCTGTGCTCCAGCTGGTGGGCGGTGCTTGGTATTTCCTAAACAGATCCCAACATGGCTGATGGGTCCCAAACTTTCTTATTTTACAGCTAAACAGTACACTACAAGATGATTCTGAGAACATTTGAGGAGAGAAATAGGCATTACAGTAACAGAATATTGATTCATATTTGATCAGCGCTGCCGAGTTTGACCATTTGATCGGAGTTTGCGAGTGATTGACAGCTACTCAGAGACGGCAGCAGGACGGCAGACTCCAGATCAGCTCTGATTGGTTGTTTTACTCTGGTATGCAAAATCTTGCAGATGCCATTGGGAGCACCGGAGGACACAGAGACATATGATTTTTTTCAGATTACCTGTCTCATGCACAGTTTTGTGACTATTTTATAAAAATAACTTTTTTGAATCATATTTGCTCCATTTCTACCCACTGCTGCTTTAACAAATTGACCGAACTGAATTGTTTGAAAAGTTAACCTGAAACAATAAAACTGCAGAGGAGAAAAACACGACTTTGAAAACCCATCCCCAGTGGAAATTACAAACTTGCGTGTATATAGTTTAGTCTATGGATAAAACCTAACACACTTATATCAAATAGAAGGGCACATTGGAGACAGCCCAGAAGCAGAGCCTCCAGACTATCTGTCGGGGAGATCCACTCAATATGCATCAGACAGTCTGTGAACTGTCTAAAGCTGGAATAAAAAGAAGAACTGGATGATTAATACCAGCAGTCACAGCCAAAACGGCTGAACAGACGAGGAAAAGAGCGCCACCTACACACTCTCAAACTTCATTGACAGATAATCCAAAGAAAAAGAACACTATACCGCCCACATTCTTTGAGACAGCACAGCAACGAGCACCGAGAATGAAAGATTCAAAATAACACAAAAAAACAAGGATCCTTAAGGATTACCGCCTCATCCTTATTTCACCTAGATAAATCCTTGGATTTCTTACATAACCACTTCCATTACTTGATAATGTTGCCTCCAGGACCATCTGTGGACACCATACTGGATTTTCTCTAAATTTTCGAATTTTCTCCCCTAAATGCCCAGACACACCAAGCCGACATCAAAGAACTAGCGGCGATGAAGGCCGACTGTTGCGTCGCCTCATGCCGCCTTTGTCTTGGCCGACAAGTTTAATTTTGAACACATCGCAAAATCTACAGCCGACGGCCAGTTAGCCCGTACATTTTGCGCCTGTGTGAGATGAAATAACTCTCCACACCAGCAGGCGGCGGTAGTCAACACATTCTAACTTATTGTAAAACTGAATGAAATGTCACGTTTTGAACACAAACAAAAAGGCTTCTTTAGATTTAGGCAACAAAACTGTAACTTTGTTAGGTTTAGGTAACAAAACTACAACTTCTTTAGGTTTAGGCAACAAAACTACAGCTTCTTTAGGTGACTCGTGACTCGTATGACTCGTAAATAGCCACTTGTGTATGTAAGAGAATAAATATGTTATTTCCACCAGGCATGTCTGCTGCTCTTCTCTGCTATTAAATCTCTTCTTGTCTAACTCGCTCTGTCTCTGTTTCTTTTTGTTTCTCTGTTTTTCCAATTTGTCACCACTGTTTGACAGTTAGTCTTTTTTCCAAATTCTTTTCCCTACGCACCTCCTTCTCTGTCTTCCAGCATCTCATCCCTTCTTCTCGCTGTCTTTTGACATTTTTCTTTTTCTTCTTGCCACTCCAGCATATATGTCTCTCTTCTGAACCCTCTCTGTCGCTCTCAATTCTTTCTCTTTCACACCATCTCATCCTCCCATCTCTTTCGTCATTCCACCCCGTCTCATCCCTCTCTTTCTCACCATCTCTATTCACTCTGACATGCTTATGAAAGACAGCTGGTTGTGAAATCAATTACCATTGCATTACGCCGTCTATATTTGGCCTCATGACGCCACTACTGCCGGTGGAAAGATACCAGCACTGTCCTCCTCTGATTTAATGCTTTGTCTAGTGCATAACGTTGCATCTATCTATGGTGAAGTACTTGTTGTTTTAAGAGATGTACATACATTGTGTGTCTCCTGTTAGCGTATCTGCAGAGTGTGTGAATGGTGTGCAAAGATGTGAATTTGTTTACCTTGAAATTCGGTCAGTCGGTCTGTTGATCATTTGGTTGCTTCAACACTTTGTTCTGCAGCAAAAAGTCTCAACAAATACTGATCAAATTGGGATAGAGGATTATTTCAAATCATTTTGATGACTCTAGGACCTTTTGTCCAGCACCTCAAGTCAAAATTTGCACTTAACTAACTCTTTGGTCCCAAAGGTATCTTGAAAAGTCTGGCCAGATTTCTATAGAATTTGCACAGTCCCCATAAAATGATTCCTAAAGGTTTTTGTGACTGCTTACCCTTCAAGCACCAACATTTTCAGTCTTACACAAGAAATATCAGAAGTCTAATGGATTGCTATGAGTACAGTCTTTATCCTCACTACTGGTAGGAATAGTAGCAGTATCAGTGCTATCCGGTTAGTTTGGTAGATCAGTGTGTGAGGTAGGAAGAGATTGGAAGATTATAAACCACTGACGCAACTCACTTTGGAGTTGTCAGATAAGCAATGTTGGAAGCAAAGGAACTGTGCCATGGCAAGATATTCATCCATCAATCCATCCATCCATCCATCATCTGTAACCACTTATCCTATTCAAGGTCAGGGGCTGGAGCCGATCCCAGCTGACATTGGGTGAAGGCGGGGTACAGCCTGGTGAGGTCTCCAGACTATCACAGGGCTGACACATACAGACAGACAACCACTCACACTCACATTCACACCTATGGGACATTTAGAGTCCATGATATTCATGAGAGGGTGAATTGTTTCAGCCAGTATCCTAATAATTCTGCAACTCCAGGTTACTAACTGTAACCACGATCTTAATCAAGTGTTCTGGTTGCCTAACCCTAACCATACCGTAACCATAGTTGATTTGCGATTAACCAAATGTGCAGATGTTATAGAAAGCGAGAATAAACTAACTATAGAGAAAGGAATCTATGTCTGTGTGTTTGTATGTCCTTCGCATTTCTCGAGAACCGTTCAGCCTATCTACTTCACAGTAGACGTGTCGAATTTGGTGCAATTTGGACTCATGACACTTCAATCTTTTCCTGAACTCAACCAAGTAGTTTTGTTGCCTAAACAGGTCTATCCATATCCCTGTTCTCTACTGTCAGCGGCTTGCGCAGGAAAACACACAAATGGCACAATGAACAATCCGTTAGATTTTGGTGGCGATCTGGATCATGGTCCGGATTCAAGAATTTTTTTAAGGATTCCGATCAGCCAGAACATTAAGACTTCTGGGTATAACACATGCGCCGTGTAGCTGATGACGCGTTGATGATGCATGACCCCGCCTCTTTCCTTCAGAGAGAGGGACAGAGAGAGAGTGGGGGGATCGGCTTCACATTAAACTCAGTGAAATTACAGTCGAGTTCAACCAATGCACACTTGGGGATTGTTGGAAAGAGTAAGGTTTAGGTGAGTTTTATTTTGTTTCTGTCCAGTTTGAATAAAGTCTTTTACAATGCTCTGCTACGTACAGCTGATGATGGCGCAAGTTGAACAGAGAGGGGGGGTGGAGGTCTGCGCTCTCTGAGTGCCATTCCAGTTTATTTACTGCATTTCACCTCCTCCCTGCAGTGTTATGTATTGTATGTGATGAACAGCGCTGCGGCTGATGCCATTGAGTTGAACAGTGAGACATGTGGCCATCACAGTCCACTCTCCACAGTGGAGGGCCTTAACTTCAAAGCCTCTCTCCATCCCTCAACCAACTGTGGTCAGGCAGCCAGAGTGTCAGTGGGTGACGAGTTATTTACAGGCCTGTTTTCTACAGTATGTCCTCCCTATGTCTCTTTCATCAAGGAACACTGCCTGCTTTTTCTCCCAGAACAAGTGGGCCTTTTTTCTAGTTCGGGGAGAAGCCAGTCTGCTTTTACAGCAGTTTGTTGAGGAGAACAAAATGGACCTGTCTCGTTTCTCTCCCTCCTTTGCTCCTTTTTTTTTGCTCTGCCCAGACAGGGTTGCTATGACAACCCAGCTTAGTCCCATTGAGTCTGGCTCACCTTCTCCTCATTGCTTTACACATTATTTTCCCACCATCTTACGAGACCAACTTGTCAAAATGACACATCTTCTGTGTTATCATTTTTTCTTTCATCTGCTTCTTATTGTCACATTTACAACAATCACATTTCATTCTCATTCTTCATTTCATAGTATGAATACTATCGTTGCATTGTCATTGTATGAAATCATAGAATTGGCATTATTGCACTCCCCCTCCCTGCTTTCCTGGTTTAAATTACACATGAGGTCAAATTACACCTCTCACACTCGCACCATATAGTAACCTTTTCCACTTGCCTTTCGCTCTCATGCTATTAATACTACATCATTTGCTCCGACAATGGGTGGGTTTACATTGGAGTTAGTTGAAAGCCTGGTTCGTCACATACTGTTGCTAAAGGGTGACCAAACTCAATTTCACATCCCTGTGTGTATGCAGACTTGTCATTTTGACATGTGTTATTATTTTTTAAACATTTCGTAGAAAAAAGTTTGCTATTAAAACAGCATTAAAACAATATAAAGTAAATACAAACACAGAGAATGGGATAGATAGCTTTTACAGAAGGTGCTGCAGGTTTGGCGATGATGATGTGATTTGCAGGAGCACAAACATGTTTCCAGGATTGAACAGACGAGACTAGTTTTAGTGAAATAAATGAGGATAATGTCTCATGGATGATGTTCTGTTGGCCAAATGATGAATCTGTGCGTACATTTTGTTGATCTCAAAAAAGGAAGCTACACATTCATGCTAATGGTTGATTGACAGGTCATTGGGCCAATAGGCTTAGCAGGCTGAGCTTAATGGGAGGAAAAGGGTGACCAAAACGGCTTTGACGAGTTAGGAGTGAGTATGGGTTGGACAACTAGTAACAGCTACCCACTGCTGCTGCTAGAAACTAGGTTGGTGAGAGCAGAGTTGTGGGAAACCAAAAAAAAGAGCTAAAAGAGGCTTAAATGCAAGTACAAGTAACCCCATGCATATTACACATAGTGTTTTGATGCGTTCTTGATATAGAAATATTGACTAGTGCAGCTTTAAATTTGAACGTTTAGCAGTATTCCATTTTTTATGCTCAAATGTTAGGGTAGAGGCCCAGGATTTAGACTGTTTATATATATATATATCTACTGAATGACATCATTTGTGCGTTATGTATGACTGACGGAAGGTTTGCAGCCAGTGTTTTTGCTCCAATCATCCGATGACAGTGGAGCACATTAAGGGGATGCAGGGACAAGTGAAGAGGCTCAGAGAGAGACAGGAAATCAATTGGACAGCCACGTAGAGAGGAAGCATCTGATTTAATGTACAATCACTGAATCGATACCTGGAAACTGGGACAGCAGCGCAAAGAGACAGGGGCGGAGAGAAAGAGAGACAGCAGGACAGCAGAGGGGACAAATAAGACAGGAGAGAAACCTGTGACGGCAAACAGGACTGTGTTAGGAGAGAGATTTTCACCTGCAAGACGGGTTCTGAGTGGTTTGTCCACCGTAAAAGAAAACAGTAGAAAGGACCTTCATAAAAGCACTGAAGCTGAAACTTTGGTGTGGAACACAAGTGTCACATTGAATGTACTTCTTTCTTTTTATGTCTATAGTTTGCTCAACATTCCGGAAAAGCTGCTCGGTCAACAATTCCAACACGTTGAGTGAAACCGCAGAGACTCGCCTCCCTCCTCTCCTCCTGCTCTGTCAGGCTACAAGGTTACTGACTCTGCTCATGTGTATTAACTAGACATATGCTTGCTATACTTCAAAGAGGATAACAGCCCTCAAAAGGATAAGGATCTAGCTCTCTCTCTCTGTCTCTCTCTCTCTCTTTTCACTGAGGTCACACAACGCTACCTGCCTGTTTCTTCCGGCAGGTGAAGAGCTTTAGAAGATGGAGTGACTGGTGAAGTACAAGCAACAAGGACACAAAACAGAGACTGCTACACGTACATTACTTCGGACAGAAAATAAAAAAAAAGAAATGCTGTGAAGTCAAGTGCAGCTTTGAAGCTTGACATCAACAACAACTTACAGCTTTTTATGAAGATAAGAAAACTTCAAGTGTAAAAGCACTGTGGTTATCTTAACAGCATTTAATTATGTACCAGTGGGCTCGGCTAGTCTTGCTAGCAGCATGGCTCTGTGGTATTTGGTATATATATAGGGGCTGTCAAAGTTAATGCGATGATAACGCGTTAACACAAATTTGTTTTAACGTCACTAACTTCTTTAATGCATCTTGCGATTTTTAGGTTGTAGCGGCTCAGTTTTAAAGCTAGAGTGAAGATACTGGTATCATGTGAAACAAAAGGGGTTAAATAATGCTCCAAACTTAAAGGGACTATTTGTAACTTTCAGAAATGCTTCTTAACAGCGACACCTGTGGCCGTGAAATCAACGAAAGTCAGCGTCGGGCTCGCGCTTGCTCGCTCTAAATATACCTGAACGAGCATCGCTCAAAACAGTGAGGCGACACACATCAGCTAAAAGCACAATATCACTCTATATTTCAGCTGCTTGGCAGTAATGTTAGCTGACCAGACGAAGGTCTCTCCATGAACATGATTTAGATCTGATCTTAGTGTTGGCTTTTCCTGCCTCA
>CAKALG010035424.1:0-15050 GCA_916700815.1 Helicolenus hilgendorfi | reverse complement strand
CTTCCACCGCCTCCCCCCCTCACCCTCCACTGCCTCTTGATAGCAGCCAGTTTACCCTCAGGCCAATAAGCGGGACATTTACCACATGGTCATGCAGCTCTGATTCTCTTTCTGTATAAATAGTCTTAATATAGTCGCCCTCCTTACAATGAAGGTGTTGGAGAAAGGACACGCTTTTGACCTTAACTGGTTATCCTACAAATACTTTAATGGGAAAGGCCAAGCTACCTCTGACTAAATCGGCATCGTTGCACCTTTTGAAATGTAAGCAATTTGTTAAAAGTACTATAAAGTAATGTTTTCATGTGTTTCCACACAAATCAGGGAGCTGCAGCAGGACTTATTGTTAAGGATGAGTTGATTTGAGAGTTCAAAAATAGGCAGAACAAAGACACGAGGATCCATCATGTCATGGAAGATTCGGATGTGGCAAACTGACCCGGTTAAACTGAAGCTTAGACCTTCAGTTTTGTATGACTAGCTTAACGTGATTAAACTAGCTGGATCGTCCCAAAAGTTATGTATATGCCGTCAACTAGAATATGTGTGCGATTTTCTTATGTCACTCTCATCAGGCTGGGAATACAATGGTAGGTAGCAGAACAATGCTTCCAATGATTATAGGTGACAACAAGGCGTTTTTGGTTTCACTGACCCTACCTGTCAACTGAGAATACAAAGCCCTTAAGTTGCTTTCACATCTATCCTGTTTGGTTCAGTTAAAACAAACTCATGTCCTTTTGCCCTTTTAGTACAGTTTGTTTGGGTTGGTGTTAAAACTGTCAATCAAACCCCGGTGCAGACCAAACAACCGAGCAGAGACCGTCTGAACAGGTGGATCTCGGCCAGCTTCCAAGTGGGGGCGGTTGGTTTGTGGTGTGAAAGCAAGCGAACATACCACCAGCATGATTTCGAAAGCTAAACTACTAATAAATTCATCTGCTGATCGTGAAATCTGTTCAGGATCTTATTGATCTGTATTTAAGGCCATGTATATAAGCACGTCAGGGTCTCTATTTTTCCTAATTAATAGGTCAGCTGTTAAAACTGCTGTGCTTGTATCTGACTGTGTTTTTTGTCAGTTCATTAGCTCCATTAAAAAATGTGTGACAGCGATGCCACAGCACGTCGATCATGTGTGTGCGCGCTCCCCGACGATCGGACTATGCGTTCGCACCAGTCATCTGGAAGTGTTAAAGTGCTGCATAAACTTCTGTCACTCACTGGAATTTGATTTCCCCACGTGGGTCCTGATGATGCAGAACGCCAAAACGGTCCAATAAACGACTGACCTGTCAGTCTGTAAAAATTCATGTTTACTCTACTGGTTTGTTCGTAAAAAGTCAACATGAACAGCAACCTGACCAGAACTAAAATGCAACAATATCATATTTCCCCCTTGGTCTGAACCAAATAAACCAAACTACAGGTGTTAAAGCACCCTTACCTGCTGTAAAGTGTAGCAGGCATTTACTGTGACAGTGCACCTAGTGAACTCCCTTAAGAGCCAGTCGATGTCTTTACTGAGCTTTGGTATATCGCTGTAATGGGCCATTACAAACTATTGCAAAAGCTCTTTAATGTATAAAAACATCAGCTGCAATAAATTGCAATTAACAGACCTTTCTAAATGACTTCTCAGCACCGCTAATGATCCATTAGCTTTCCTATTGCATTGTGTCCCTATGGTCCAGCAATAGGTGCATCCATATTTATGACAATAGGAAAGAGACGACAGAAGTCTGGAAATGTACGTTGAAATTTCATTAGCTAAGTGAATCTCTATTGTTACCCTTATCAAAAGATGTTTATAAAAATGGATAGCTAATTTCCCATTAGCTAAGTGAATCTGTATTGTTATCCTTATCGAAGGTTGTTCTTAAAATGTCACATCTGCAGTGAGAGCCAATATTTGACATTAGCAGTGAGGCGTGTATCTTTTAAGACCATCCTGTTGTACAGAATTAGAACTAATTGAATTGTGAGGAAACAAGGGAGGTTTCTTTAGATAAGGCTAAAGTAAATTAGCCTGTGTCTACTAAAGTTGGGCAGAAAGCGTAATTGAAGCTGATAACCAATGACTTATCAATAAAAGTCATGAATAAAGTTTTAATGATCATTGAAATTTAGACACAATTGCTTGCTGATTACTGATTAATCACACTTATAGATTTGTATGTGAGCTAATAAAGGCCCTAAATAAGTGCTGTCACTATAAATAGCCAATATGCAATCTAACCTGCTGTGTATAAGTTGACTTTATGTAACGGGGATAAAAAAAACAAAACAACCGCTTTCTTTGTCCATCCTGTTTTAGACAGCTTTGTCAGTCTTTTCCATGAGTTGCTGAATAGTATGAGTGAATGAAGCTGCTTGAATGAGAAAAAATAAACTCCTAGATCATGTAAGCACAGATGCAAAATGGAAAAAAAAAATGAAATGGAATTTTTTTTGTAAAACTGTCTTTGCCAGCTTTCAATGCATATGTCAATGTTTTTGAGAGAAATCTGTGATCTGATTTTGAATAGAGACACTTAAGGAACAGAAGCTGCAACATCTGCTGGCAAAGCCAAAATAGTTAAAGGCCAAATCCTTTTACAGGTCAACTTACGCAACTTCTTTTTTTTTTTTTAAAACAGTCTCACAGCCTACGTTTGCATCAATAAAGCCATTAGATAAGGTAATAGTTAGCTTTGTTTCATTAGTATTCCCGCCTCCATGCTGCAGAGCATAGTCGGATGAATAGCCGCACATGCCTCCTCTGCATTACGTTGCATCAGTTACACTCCAGTTGACCCTTCACTAAGCCCTCACCCGCTGCTACCCCGTCAGAGCTATACCACAATGTCACTAATTGCACTCCCTGCATAAATATTATCTAACTTTTTGAAAAAGCGATTTCAGAGAGAAGCACACAGAAGGATCTACACTATGCGTTTGAAGGATGTATCAGGATGTCAAACTGATTCAGCAGCTAAAACAGGTTAAAACGATAAAGATAGAAGCTAAAGCCGGCAGATCTCAGTGTAAAAGTGAACCACCTCATCACCTGGCGATCGAGACAATAGACAATGAAATTAAGGAACCACACTGGTCTTATAAAGGCGGTCTTTATTCACTGTTACAACCATTATGATGTGCTAACACACTCTGCTGATGTTGGCTACACAGGTTTTTATGTTTAAATGTAACGTTACACAAACGTACCTCCTTCTAACCTCTCCGGGTAACGAGTATCACTATTACAACGTTTTACCATGACTAACTTGAAATCCACAAAACAAGCCTGAAAATGAAAAAAATCTGAAAAGATTGCATTAGAGTCTATGGAGCAGAGCCAAGATAGTTGTCGGGACGCTGTTCAAAGCTGGCTGATGCTACGCTACGCTGGCCAGTCTGTGTTCAAGGGGTGGGAATTAGCGAAAGGTCAATTGCTAACCTCAAACCCAATCCTGGGTGTCTGATGGTTTCAAAATAAGAGAGCGATAGTGGAGCGTAGTGTTGATAGAAAGTTTTTTTGTTGAGTGTTCATAAATGACTGAACAGAGTGAAGTGTTAGAAGTAACACCTCTGACGTGCGTCAAACTCCGATAAAGAGTCATGCTTGAAGTATTTACATGGTTCAAATGCCCTTCATTAATGTGACTATAATGGGAGTACACACACTTGAAGCTTAATCCAACTAGGAGTATAATTACATTAACATAATCAGTCTGATGTTTACGTGGACTTCATCCTACTCACATCACTGCATTAATCACATTATGATAGGATTATCTGTGTGCATGTAGACCAATGTCAAGTTTAAAATGGATTCTCAAAACTCTCTGACTCGACTCCAGTTTGATAATTTTTTCTGTTTGTTTTTTGTTTCCTTTTAGGCTACTTGTTTTGTGTCTGTCATGGCCTTTTTAATATTTTGCTTTTATGAAGATCAAAGATGAATTTGAAAGAAGTTTGTAAAAAGGTGCTGCTTGTATGTTAATGAAAATGAGAACAGAGTAGATACAGAAAGCACAGAGCTCAACCTTTTTTCAGATGTTGGTTGCTTTGATAAAGGCGCTGTCCGTGGTGCTGAAGCACAGGACTTAAGTTTGCATAAGGATGGGAGGATTTAAAGTATTCTGTGGCAGCCGTTTACCCATATGATTTATTTCCTCATCTAAAATAAATAACAATTCATCCAAACAATTCATTATATTATCTGGCTGAGTTATTAAGTTTTACAAGCAGAAATTAATGCGTTGAGGCTTTCATAACATCTAAACATTCAGATGTTGAACTGCATTTTGAATGCTACCTACAATAATTGGATTTAGTCACATTTTCCTTTTATTGTAAAAATGTGTTAAACCCATCTGACCCGGCAACAAAGTTGTCATCTCTACACACACTATAGCTGACATTAGTGTCGCGGTGCTTTACGGGTTCGACTGTATGCTGTTTGAAGTCACGGCTTTGAACCTTATGTCTATTGATGCTCACTGTACTAATGAGTCTCTTAAAAAGCCAACACATGGCCTGCCCACCGTGCCAACTGCTGCATAAACGGTGTACATGATGAAGGATGTTGTGCCAAGGTGCAACTGTTGCTACCTTCCCACCTGCTAGTGACATAGGTCCCCCTCTCTCTTTTGAGGCAGTGCATGATGGGAAGGCCATCTGATGATCTTTGAAGAGTTTCTACAGCACACATATATATATGAGACAAAATCTGGATGTATTAACAGAGGAGGGAGAGGAGCAGGGTATTAATAGTGCTTCATGCAATAATACAATCTATGCTTTTGTCGGTTATATGGAGAAACACCAATTTAATGCTGTGAGTTTGAGTTTGCCTCTCCACTATAACATCAAGTGATAACACTGTTTGTCAATCACTCTCCTGGAAATGGCAGTATAGCCTCCGTATCCAGCCGATTAGACTGTTGTCAGGCTATTAAATAGCCGTTATCAGTCGCTATAAGCCTAATAAATGTGGGTAATACTACACCCACTTGTAGGTTTTATCATCTATTCACATGATAGGTCACTGAAAGAAGGTGTAAAAGAACACGACAGCGATCGTAATAATTATGACAGGAGCAGAAGCAGAAGTTAGGTGCAGTAGTATAAACAGTGTGAAACTCTATAAGGGGTGGAGGTCGGGACGATGGATGGGACACCAAACCGGTTGCCTAAACCTAAAGATGTTGTCGTTGTATTGCCTGAACCTGAAGAAGTTGTAATTTTGTTGCCTAAACCTAAATAAGATGTAATTTTATTTCCTAAACCTAACAGTTTTTTTTGTCTAAACCTAAAGTAGTTATATTTTTGTTGCCTACAGTTAAAGACACAGGGCTTTCGCCCAGGAGACCGGAGTTTGCATCCCGTGTGAAACCAACAACGTGTAGTTGTCTTTGTGTTCGTAGTTATTTTAACCCAAATCATAATATTTGTCCCTAAAGTTGTAGTTTTGTTGCCTAAACCTAAATAAGTTGTACTTTTGTTGCCTAAACCTAAATAAGTTGTACTTTTGTTGCCTAAACCTATAGAAATGTTAGTTTTTTGCCTAGACCTAAAGAAGCCATTTAGTGTGTGTTCAAAATGTGATGTTTCATTCCGTTTTACAACATGTTAGTGTTGCTTTTAAGTTTCACTTTCAATATCACAACGTAGTAGGCCCCTAATGACCACATCTATGGTGCTTATAGCCACTGATAACGCCTATTTAATGGCCTGATAACAGTCAAATCGGGTGCAGGGTGCTGTATCTCTTAGGGATTTCTGTCTGCCAAGTCTTGTAAGTGCTTTGGATATATTTTGATTTCAACTGTAATACTCCTTTTACTGAGATGGTGACTACTTCAGATATTTTTCTATTCAGTTATAGGATAATAGTATTGGATGATTTCTAAGCTGAAAATAGTTAAGCTGCTCTCATCTCAGATCAAAAAGACAGGTTTTTCTTAATGCAGCAAACATCAAGATCATACTGTAGCTATTCTGTAGACAAAGTGATATCCGATTACTAGGAAGCCGAGTGTGTGTGGGTGCTTGTTTGTGTCTGTGGAGCTGTGATTAGTGCTGATGCACAGAGGGAGGCCAGGATGAAACGTTTATGCCCAAAGCAGCCTCCGAGACCCAGCTAGCCTGCAGCCACACCCGCGAGGCACCAGTGCACTCCTTTCAATATACCCGGGGGACTCGCTGTGAGGTGTGACAACTTTATTCTTCTTACATGCAGCTACAAAGTGACTTTGAGTCCAACGGTTGGTCTTCAAAGGAAATGATCCAATCCGGTAATGGAGAGATATATTTCTCAATGGCTACTCCTGTCTGCACATTAATCACACCATATGCCAAAGCCAAGTGCAGTAAGACTGTGCATTAAGAAATGTGTTACGACATAACTACCTCATCCCTTGTATGACACTATTGATAATGGAGCCATTTCATGAGCTGCAGGTTCTTTTCAGTATTTTGGCTCATTTTCGTGAACACTATGAATAACTGAGCAAAATGGGTGAGGATTAACCCGCTTGACCCTCATCCTTGCTCGTAATAGTTTTGCAATTCCTGGATTTTAGTCTTTTCATCCACCATTTTCTTCTTACAGTTTTTCAAATGGTAAAACCGTACGTCTAAAAGAACATTTATTGTATTTGTCCAAAACATCAGAGGGCAACTCTTTTTGTCATCTCCACAACAGAACCCTGTGGCAGGGATTGATTGCTGCTCTGCTGATTCCTATGGGCCCGCTGGGCTGTGCAAATGCCTTTTGACGTGGGGTGCATTTTTAATGTGTCAACTGAGACCTAAGGCAGAATTACCATGAACTAAATTACAGGCGCATTACTCTAGGAGCAGAACACAACCTGCATTTTTTAGGATTATGGGTGCAGTTCTCGATGTTAGGCATGGCTCATTGCCTGTCTCCCTAAATGACAAATGTTGCCTGATGGACGCAGACCGCAAACACTAGGCTGGTGTTGATTCAGTGTCTTTCTTTGTCTTTATATTTTAGTTTGAAAGTAGTAAAAGTATTTTTTTTTTTAAGTGCGATGATGACATACAAGGGTCCTAGTCCTCATTCATACCTCCACATAATATCTTGAGATCTTGACTACAAGCAAAAGAGGCTCGTTTATCTATTGAAGGCTGTTTTAGTGCCGTATGACCAGTTATCATCTTAACAAAGTGAAATAAAAGTGACAAAAGGGTTTTAGGAACTTATTTTAATGAGGTGCTATTACATCAGCTCAAAAGGGGTGACATTGAGTTTCATTAAAGGCTGTTGCAAACCGCGTGCACTCGGTTTCTGAGGAAGATCATTTTTGCAGGCGACGTCCAGCAGTGCGTAGATAAACATTACTTGTCTAGCTCTCCACGCCAGGGGGTGACGTTGTAAAGAGCTGCTGTTTGAGCTAGCAAACTGAGATTCTGCCCACATCTGATGAGTTTATCAAGTTGATCTCGTGGTTGGGAACCGGCTGCTGCGTTGGCGCATCACTTCATTTTGCAACGGCTTGGCACACCACAGTAGGGCGTCCCTGGATCTGTGGGCGGCCAGGACGAAACAAAATCACCTGAATATCAATAAAGGATTCCCTTTACTTTCACAGAAATGCATTTCATTATACGACTGCATTTTGAAGTCCCGCATGGTGCAATCCAAAAACAAACTCTTTCAGAACAAACTCACGTAATTTAAGCTGATCTGCGACGTGTCAAAGATAACTATAATCATTGAAAACAAAACACAAGTGCACAGAAAACAAGAAGAAAGGGTGTTTACAAATGCGATTCTCATTATGTCCCTTTTAGCGTTATCATAAGCTTAACTGACCTTCAGGTGATAGTAATCAACTGTAGCTAATTACGGGTCTACCTGAGTAAACAATGTCTTTTCGCCCCATACTGCATTATAAACATTAATCATTGCACACAAGTGAGGAGTTGTAATGAGTTAGATAACAATAATTAAACTTTGAATTATGGACTACTGGTTGCACAACAAAGGACTCTCTTAGCATTGTTAATTAGCGACGGTGGTACTTTCTAAACAGACAAGGGTATCTGGAGCTTTCAGCGGGCCTCCATGGAGCACTTTCAAGAAACTTCAGAGGTGAGATAAACTGATTAAAACTAATTCAAATCAGAGTGGATCCATCTCCTCTCCATCATGTCAAAGGGTCAACTCACCCAACAGAAACAAATCTACTTAGCCCCAGTTTTTGCCTCATGCATTACAGTTACAACAAACATTTTGAGACACATAGCTTAACAACCAATTTTCCCCAAAAAGAAATACCCAGCAATCTTTTATAAACTCGTACCGTTGTTCTTAAGATTTTTCCAGACACCTCTATCAGTCTTCTCACCCACTTGAATAAAAAACATATTCCGTCTGCTGCACAATTATTATTTTTTTTACCAATTTCCCCACTTACCCAATCCAAACAAGTACGGTAGCCAGAAATGATATCTTTGCTCAATTTGCACAATGTTGAAGAGAGCTTCAAGATTTGTCTTCTATTTGTCTTTAGGGTTGTTACTTTTAAGTTTTTCTTTTTCAAACACAATAATGTTAGTGTTTTTTTTGTGTAATATACAAGGAGGAAGGAGATAGCTCCTTGGATAGAAAACAGTCTCACCTTGAGAAACTGCTGAGCTCTGTGACTTGAAAGTGATGATGTAATATAACTGGTGATAAGTGTCTAGCCCATAGACTGTATATCAGAAGTGGATGTAGACACTGTGATGCCACCCATTATTTGTTGGACTGCCATTTTTCTTGAGTCGCCATCTTGGTTTTTGTAACCAGAAATGACACGAGAGGGTGGAGCTAAGTACAACCGAATGCTGAATACGAAATTTTTTGGCTCTATTTGACTTTAAATGGGACCATAATTTACTAAATGAACATCACGCTTTATTGAAGAAGACTTAAAACTAGCGATTGAGACCATAAACTCATGTTTACAATCTGTACTGAGGTCATAAATCAAGTGAGAAGTAGACTCATTTTCTCATAGACTTCTATATAATCAGACTTCTTTTTGCAACCAGAGGAGTCGCCCCCTGCTGGCTGTTAGAAAGAATGCAAGTTTAAGGCACTTCCGTATTGGCTTCACTTCTCAGATGTAGAGGTTTCCCACTGGTCTAGCCATGCAGATAGTTTTATGTGATGGTCAGAAATATGCTGATTAAAGAGTTGTTATTTCTGTAAATTGACTTGCAGCCCTGTTGATCTCATCCATGCCAGTTGCCATTCATTTGTGGCCATTTCTCTGTCGCTGTTTTTCATGGATGTAGCTGACTCTGTAGGAAGACGACTTTCCCATCATTATGCCCAACAACAAAAATCTAACTGGTTGACAATGTCTCCGTGGGGTGGAAATAGTGAAAATGGGCCTCACACCAGACTTATTTCAATGGCTGAACAAATCATAAATTCAGAGGTCTACTTCTGTCTCAAACACACAAATCTGTTTCCTATTTCTTAAGATACTGGTGGCTTGAATGCCTTCAGTTTCAGTAACCCGGTATTTGTGACAGGCCAATGTATAGGGTACTGTGTTATCACTGTTCCAGTCCATCTCATCCCCTTTCTCCACTCTCTCCTCTCTCTCCTTATAATCTGATATTACGGTCATACAGAGTTGTTGAAATAGAAGCAGGCAGCGGGTCAGTAGGCAGCATTGAAATATTACTTTGTCGTGACTTTCAGAGCAAAATCTGAAAGCATTTTATAATCTGTCGTGACTGAGCACATACAAAGAAAAGTGGGCTCGCCAACACTGACCCTGTCTTGCATGCTGCAGCTGCACTGGAAAAAAACAAGTGTTCCTTGTGGCTGACACGTTGTGAAATTTATAGATATTAAAGTTCAAAGTTCATTTTCCGAGAAACATTTCAAGGGTAAGGCAACCGAAAGCAGATGGTGCGCCTCATCTTTAATGTTATGGTAACAACTCAGAATAAAAACTCCACCAACGGGTCTGTTTTCACATCAGAAGACTAGGGGACAGTACAACTTTTGCCAAGTAGGCAAGTGGTCCAGATGGAAAGGCATCACCAGATGGTGGATGCTAGTGGAGAGGAATGGGCAGGGTGGGTGTCACGGATGGGGAGGGGAGTCGTTTGGAGCTATTCCTCCAGCAGAGGTTGAACCATTGAGCTGCTTAATGTTTACTGAGCAGTGCACTGTGACTTTTATATGTTTAGTATTTTGGTTGTTTGTTTGTTTGGGTAAGTTTTTTTCCCCCCCTTAAAGCATTACCTTCAAGGATAAGTCAGGGAATAGCAGTGAATGAGCTTCTGCAGATGCTCCAGATGTTTTGTGACAGATGGGCTGACTTGTTTCTCATGTGGGAGGTGATCCGCATTCCTACGGTAGAACAGGTGACATGCTCGCAAAAAATGGCATTGAAGCACTCTGTGGTCTCTTAAACGACATTGCCTGGGAGCCATAATGCCTGCTAATCCCTGTCCCGTGGTAATAGATACAAGGATTCATTGCTAATTTACATTAGTCAGTTTTTGCATATGTGAACATGTCTGGCCTTATAATTACAAGTAGGGCTGCACAATTATGGCCAAAATGATAATCACAACTATTTTGATTAATTTTGAGATCACAATTATACATTGATTTTAGGGACCAAATATTTTTTATTGCAATTTCACATTTTAAATAAACAGAGTGCTGCTTTAATTTCCATATTGTGCTACAGTCCAACTGTCAAAAACTCTAAATGTAATCCTTTTACTTTTTAATTGTCATGTACAGTGGTTATTTGCATAAAAACACACAATTCAAATGATTAGGAAATAAATGATTGTATTTTTATTTAAATATTTGCTTAATTAAATATTGGCATTAATAGTTCTAATTGTATATTATAAGCTCACAGAGCTGGTGGTAGGAAATTAAACAGCTCATAATTTCTTCTCTATTACCTATTTTATATTGCTGTGAAAACATCTAGTGCAAATACCTGGATTTATTTAAAGTTTCTTTCCAAAAACTATATTTTACAAGGTAACATTTGAACGCATCACGATGGCGTTATAATTTACCATTGCCAAATACTCAGTTTTACTTAGCAGAGCTTGAACACACCATAACGTGCTGCGGGCTGTCGGCAGACGAGCCGGTCAGTGTGATTCCTCTGAGGAGCATTCATGGAAACAAATTACAATATAATGAGTGACTGATTAAGTTAGTTGTTCCAAATGTTTTTAAGGTTATTCCTCCACGGCTTATTTTGGATGAGACTGCAGAAAACCGGCCGGCTTCAATCGACTGCTGGTTGATGATGCGTCTCTAGCTGTTAGTTTAGGAATCGCTTGATCCATGCAGCAGTTTTTTAATAAACAGAGTACATTTTAAACGTCAATATCACAGTCGATCTCGTTCAATTATTTGTGGAAAGCCAAAATCGTGATCGCGATAAATATTTGATTAATTGTGCAAAAAGTAACACACAATCTGTATGTTGTATGTGGGAATGTTACACTCATGTCAACCAAACACGAGACGGCAGAGAGGAATGTCGAGTGTATAAATATTCAATTTGGAGTTGTTTGCTGTCAGTGTTATTAGGTGAGGGCAGTGTGGGGCCGTTTCAGTGGAGGACGTCACTTGATTAGAGCCATTCATCAAGTCTGTGTGGAGTGGATAGGGATGATTACCAAACTGGGCAGTGTGTTTTGTCTCAACACTTCATTTCATCTTCACATTTGACAGACCTGCTCCACCAACCCCATCGCTCACGTCGTGCAAAACTGTCCAAATGAGTCATTTAGCAGTGAATTGGAGTCCCTTTAGCCCACGACAAACATTCAAACTAATTTCTTGTTAGGCATCAAAACAATTACTCTCACATTGTCACTTTAGTCGCAGCTCTTTGAGTTTCTCGCAGGACTGGCGCAGCAGTTAGAGATTAACTAAAACATGCAGCATATATTAATTCCAGACCTCTATCATTCCATTTCCATCCATCCCTCTGAGGATGCTCATAGCTAATTTGCCCTTGAAGCTACATTTTTCTTATTAAGACTGGAGGGCTTTTCTTTCATCTCAGCCTTGCCTGTACTGCAAATTTTGAGTGCGTAATGTATGTGCAAGTGAAAGGCCAAATGGAGCTTTGCATAGAGAGACAATTGGGTATGCTGTCTTATTATCATACAGGAAAGCATTATTTTGTATTCCGTGGATTTTCTGCTGTTTGGCTAACATCTGCTGTCAGGTAGAGCAACATCCAAAATATTTAGCTTGAGTTTTGCGGCAAATGTCTCTGCAAAGGTTAAGCTAAGAAATGCATTCAGAAATTACGGGGTTACCTTTCAGTCCTCGCCTGTTAGAAAGGTTATTCAGTAAGTAAGTAATGCTGACAGAGGGATCACCCTGATGATCTTTGGACTACCGACTATGACACAATATGTAGAAAAACAAATCTGTGGGAAACAACTGAGCCTTGGGCTGTATATGTATGTGTATGCTTGCATGAGTTTTTATTCTTCTCAGTCTTTTATTGTTGTTTTTCTTTCTTGTATATTTGAGCACGCACTAACATGCACACAGCCATACCGCCTATGTAAAGAAAGCATAGGGAAAGATTGGATTACAACACACACAGAGGGAGAACACTTCATTCCTTTATATCTTTACATAGCAAATAGTTGTTCGCCGCTATATTAATGCTCTGAATGTCGTATAGAAATCCTTTAAACATGATTCACTGATTCAGACAGCCCTATATTTCCTCAGGCAGGTCGTTCCAAAGCCTCTGGGCCTGATTGTAAAAGCTCTTCCCCCTTTTAGTTTTCAGAACGGACTCAGGGAGAGACAGAAGGCCACTGCCCGAGGATCTCAAACTACACAAAGGTTCAGGGATCAAAAGGTCAAAAATATAATCTGTGGGGCCAAGAGGTAATCAATACCATTTTACAATCAATTCTGAAACAAACAGGGAGCCACTTTACAGTAAAGAGCAAACAATTGGTCCAAGAATTGACCCTTGAGGCACACTATACTTGAAATGGGAAAAAGGTGACATGAAGTTATAAATAGAGACGCAAAACTCTCTATGCAAAAGACAAATATCAGGAGAACCAGTTCAATACAGTACCAAGTATGCCAACCCAGTGCCTATGAAATATAATGCCATGATCAACTGTGTCAAGAAGCTGCTTTGAAACCCTTAGAAATAAAAGGCAGTTTAGAGATCGGACGATATTCATCTAGGACGGTAGGATCAATTCCAGGTTTTTTTAAGAATGGTTGGACACAAGCAGTTTTCAAGTAATCTGGGACACAACTAGTAGACAACGAGCTGCTCGTAATAGAAAGCAAATGGGACATATTACAATCCATTACTTTAAATAAAAGAGGCACATATCCAAAGCACCATGAATTGAGTAAGAGTAGTGAGACATAAAGCTTTGAAAAAAAACTTCATTACCACGGCTCAGAGCTGATTCCTTTCAACCAAAAAGTCTGCAGGGGAAAAAAGAAGGTTTAAAAATGATTGATGAATGTGATTTTTAATTTGTTTTCAGCCACCGTGGGTCCACTAATATGTTATTACATATTATAGCACCATATACTAATACTGGCTAAGAAATATAATGCACAGATGTGAGGGGGGAGGGAGGCACAATAAAGTCATAGGTTCTTCAACCAATATGTGACTTAATGAAATAAAGTAAAAACTATGAAACGCTGCATATGAATCTAGCATAAATGTGCTTCCCATAATAACAATAGTCAAACAAAATAATTACAAATGTGTTGGAAATTGGTTTTATATCATTGCCCAATTTAAATAGTACATCAGGAGAGCTGGTACTTAATGACGGATAATGTTGTAATTGCATCTTTGCTCAAAAGAACAGTCCTTTACTGCTTTATATTTGAAGTTCAATACTTTTCTTTGTCTTTTGAGGAGATTATTATAATTACATTACATTGTAAAATGAAAATAGAAAAAAAAACATGATTTAAAACGTGAAAAGTTCTCTGTGCATCTTCCAGTATTGTGCAGTTGAATCAGATGTGTATCATATCATGGACAGCAAAGTGGAGAATAATTGACAGCTCTTAACAATGCAAACACATTAACCTCACCACATTTGACTCTGAGGAAGACTGTCAAACATCAAACATGCAGAGGAGGTCACAGCAGTTTTTTAGCCTATAGCCTTAGAGCCAAAACAGAGGGAGGTAAAGCCCATAAAGCCCTCGCTGCTGCTCGTAAAGCTTACTGCTGTGAGTGCAACAGTAATGAATGAAGGCAAACTAGACGAGCATACCAAGTTTTTATCAACTCTGAGCGTTTCTCATCTGCAGGGTGGCTGAGCAGTAAGAGGACACTGTTTAGAGAGATATAAACGTGTGCATTACGCCCCTGCTTTCTGTCACCAATTAACACCATGCAACAGTGATTTAACAGTATGTGAATAAACAATCAAATCCAGCAACAACACAGAAACATCTGCTGCATTTATGGTGATTTATCAGGGTTTTTACCATTGTACACATTGCTCCTACACAAAAATATTAACCACTAAGGGGTGGGTCTGCTGCTTTCATTATAGATTCTGTATTTTTGGAACAGTTGACTAGTGGAAGTATACGTAATAAAAATAATCTAAGCACAAAGGTCAAAGCTTCGAAAATAATTCAATAGCATCTCACTGCATAAATGAAAGTCTTCTTGTTTGTGGGTGTATTTGAATTATTGTTTGCTTCTATAAACATATGTACTATCCAAGATTAGCTTGGTGTTCACAGTAAACTCAGTGGAGCATTCTTTTAGACGCTGGTATTATTCCGGCTCTGCACTGTGGTCACTGAAACTGTGACAAGTGGCATTTCGGCCTCTGCTCCTCGGAGTGTGGCGCGGGGGGAGGATGAGGGTTCAAGATGCCAGGTGGGAAAACATTTCAGACGGGAAGAACGGAGAGTAAAGTCACCTTGCCTTGGGGGGAGAACTTGTGCAGTTTCTGGAGTAACTTGGTGTCGGTGCTGAGGACACAGAGCCAGTGACTCATGCTGGCCC
>CAKALG010035415.1:0-19544 GCA_916700815.1 Helicolenus hilgendorfi | reverse complement strand
AAACAGTCATGCTTTTCGGAGTTTGGCACGGCTGGCTGATTTGATCAGTATGTGTCAGCGTGCTGTAGCCTGAGGGACAGGGACAATGACAGAGTGTCCTGGGTTGGTATGAAACACTGTTGTTTTAATCATTAATGATTATGACAACCCATTTGTTTTGCCACATTCAATCAATCATTCAGTAGGCGACATACACCGTAAACCGTCTCAAAACATGCACACATACTCAAATCAAACTTCGAGAGAGGATTTCTGTTTCGGTGATATGAGGAAGTGAGAGATGGAGACGTGGAGGACAGGTGATGAGACAGCAAGACAGACAGTGATGGACAAAAAGCCAAAGCAGGGGGAGTAGAAAGTGGGTAAAGGGAGTCTGCTTTTTGCACCTTTCTGCTCCTTTTTTTCTCCTGTGGTGGTTGGAGGCTGCTTGTGTTTAACCTTTAGAAAGGCCAGGTTGAACTGTGAGTCCCAGCAGAAGCAGTGTGGTTGCATACTGTTATTTTCTGCGCTAGTCATTCCCAGAGACTGGGTCGGGACCCACGGGTGATTTTACCGGGGTTGTCAAATAAATTTTGCAGAATTTCTTCCAGTCTTTTATTTAACATTTATATCTGCAGTACACCTTTTGATCCACATGAGGGATCCTGAATGTTCGTATCGTTGTAGCTGACTTATAACATTGAATCTAATATAAAAGGCTAGCGTTTGTTTGCTGATGAGAGAGCCTGTTATCTCCACCTCAATGTTTATATTGTTTAACTGATGAGAAGAAATGAAAAGAATGATAACTTTGGCTACATGCATTTATTTGGTCTTATTTATAAAGTGTATATGTTTTCAATAACACATCCATAAAACTAAGTTGTGATTTATCAAACGTTTATCTCTTTGTTATGGCTGGTTTACCTATTCAAGATAAAATAAGGTGATACGGAAATGGCAATAAAAATGGTCGGGAACGTTCATTTACGCACAAATTTGCTCTTCTGACGATTTATAGATAATGCCTGTTGTGAATTGAAGCCAGCATTTTTGGTACGAATGGATTCCTTAGGTTTTTTAGTTTCATATGATACCAGTATCTTCACTTCAGCTTTAAAACTGAGTCTGTTACAACCTAAAAATCACAAGTTACATTAATGCGTTAAAGGTAATTGCGTTAAAACAAATTTGCGTTAACACGTTATTGCGTAAACTTTGACAGCCCTAGTTTTAGCATTTTTGTTGCTCTTTTGTTTTATTATTTTTGTATGCAACGGATGCTCCTGTCTTGCAAAGCATCAAGCAGGAAACATATTCTCTTAAAAACCTTCATGACAAACATCATCTACTCCTTTTATCTTCTTTTATTCATTCTTTTATTTTGCCATCTCTCTATCTGTATCCATTTTACATCTGTCACTTCTCAAACAGGGAACTCATGTCTTTGCCTACAGTTCTGTGGCCGAGCCCAGTCTTCAACCAGCCACTTACACCGTTTCATCTCCACACTCACACCACTCTACCTTCAAATGATGTTTGGCTGCCTGCCAAAGTACCTAGTTGAGTAGGCAGACTTATTTACAACCACATCTCACCAGCATCTGGTGGGTGTTAGCTCCCAACCTCGCCGGCTGATTAACATCACAAACGTGCTGCAAAAGGATCCAGAACTTGTATAATAAGTGAAAGTGTGTCGTATTTGTGTGTTTCACCTAATATTGTATCCAATTACACGCTCACAAGCTTTTTTTTTTTCTTTGTATTCATTAAATCAAAACCTCTCATGCTGAGAGAGAAATTTGTTTTTTAGGCTGGGTTTAGTAGGATCACACAGTACGGCACAATAAATGAAAAAGAAAAGCCACATTATAATCACTTAACAAATCACTACACTGTAGAAACAGAAATCAGAAACAGAGCCACATGCTTGTTACAACGTAGTTGCTCATTAGTGATACTTTACGGTTGTTGTAGAGGCATAATTGCCATTTTTTTTCTGTACAAATGAAGAAATCTAATTGCAGTGTAGATCAATGAGTCCTTGATTCTTACTTATTCTTTGGTGATGCAGTTAAAACCTCAAAACTATATCTGCATTCAAATCATGATACTGTTGTTTTGCATTTGTTGGCCAATTTATGTCAGATTGTGTAATTTACATTACTTCTGGTTTCTTAACTATACCATAATGTTTTATATCGATGGACGCATATTCCTACAGTGCAGACAGCCTCTTAAACATAAAATACAACATCGTCTTCAGGGTGAAAATTTAGACGTGCGAGTTTGCAGCTGAAACATAAATGGGTAACTTCTGTATTTTTCAACATGGACCCTATTTTCCCATGTTTTTGTGTCCAAGTCACTAATGGGGACAACAATTTTGGAAGTTGGCTCAACGGGCTGTAAATGTTGGTGCAATTCCTTCAATGTACGTCCCCTAAAAGTGCATGTTTTTGCCAGTGACAGGCTCAGGTTGTTATTATAAATGGCTGAGAACATTATGGAAATGACCCTGCAGAGAAACTAGACGTTTTTCTTACCTTTCGCTTTCTGTTTGTCATTGTGTCATGTGATTTGTTGCTGGAAGAGACAACGGTTGGAAACGTGAGTGAGAGTTGGAGACAGGAGTGCCACGGGACACCGGTGTTGTCAGAGTTTGTTTTGTTGGAGTACACAAAGTGTAGCTTAGTGTTATGTAAGATTTTCAATGTCACGGCTGAATATTTTAGCTGATTTCGACAATGTAGATGCGACGCAAGATTTCCGAACGAGACTTCTCCGATCGAGACTCACAATTACAAGCAGACCGGATCAAGCGTAAGGTAGTAAAACATTTTTATTTCTCTGTAGGTTCCTTTCCATAATGGTGTCAGACACTTATGATAACAATCTGAGCCTGTTAGTGGCTAAAACAAGCACTTTTAGTGGACGTAAACTGGCGGTCAGGAGTTGCCCAGAGCGATTACGTTAAACATTGTTTAGCAAAACAGGTCAATCACAGACATGGTCCTTCACCTCTCCCGCTCCGTCTGTTATAGCCGACTCTGTGATAATTGGTGACCTCAGTCTGAAGTGACCGCACCGCTTTAATTGCTCTCCTTCAACTACAGAAGCTCTGTCTCGTATTCAAATGACCTTAGAATTCAAATCTTATGTTCATTTAATGGTGTTTCTGCTTTATGGGATTAATTATTGTTATGAGAAATGATGATGATGATGATGATCGGAGGGATTGAGAGACATAGACGAGACAGAGGGGAAGAGAAATGGAGTAGATATGACGGGAGAGAGCGGATGGTTGATGAGACAGAAGGTTGAGAGATTAATTGAAAGTCAAACGGTGGCGTTGAGCACACATTATACCCCAATTTGACTGAACTCATAAAATAATTTCTCTGTAATTCTCAAATGGATAACCATACTTCTTCCTTTTTAATGGTTTTATTTCTGTTTTATCTGATATTGAAAGAAAGACTATTGTCTCTACTTATGTCACTTCACAATGTCTAGAGATCCCACTGTTCTGATGGCATAACAAATTTAAACTTTTACTACTCAGATTTTATGGTTTTGTGTTCTTTAAACTATGACAGTTTTCCTAAAATTACATTTAAAAAACACAATATATCGCCTTGCTTACTGTATCGCAATATATTGAATTGTAACTCCTGTATCATGATACGTATCGTATCGCCAGATTCTTGCCAATACACAAATATTACTTAGACTGAAGTAAAGCAATACAGTTCTATCTTAAAACGTCCTTACTTTAAAAGTGTGTTGATATTTTAATATTTTGCTAATAATAATAATATTGGTTGGATTGGTGCCCTTTTTTCCCCAAACTGATATCTCACCTTTGAGTTCAATTATTAATTTTTCCCTTCATAAAACGTAACCGTCATTTGGATTTATAATTATACATGTGACCTTTTTTAATCTCAGATTGAGTGCCCATTAATACAAATATGAACCCCCCAAAGCTGACACTCAACACTTGTTACTCTCACACTTACACACATCCACATAAACGCACCAATCTCTGAGTTCATTATAATTGTAACCTGCCATCTTCACTTACTCAGTCATTTACACATTTACCCATACACTGAAAACACACACACTTACAAACAAACAAAATGTCAAAGATAGATTTCTGTTGACGGAGAACAAACATTCAGCGGAAATTGGAGAAAGACGGGATAGAATAAATCATATTTAAAAAGAACATTTAAACATGAAAGAGACGGAGCTTGATTTTAAAATGTGACGGACCAGAAGACAGAAAAAGAGAGAGACAGATGATCAACACGAGCCGGGCTAATGTGAAATGTTAGTTCACACCTCTGCATAAAGAACTCGCGCTTTGACACAGCTGTGTGTTTGATAGATGACCTTAGGGGAGGTGATGATGAAGACTGAAGTGTTCACTTGAGACTGTGTGTGTGCGTGATCTCACAAAGATAGAAAGGTGAAAACAGTGTGGGTATTTATTGGTCATCACCTCTTTAAACGTATATTTTAAGGTTAAGGTTAATGCTGTTTAAAGGTTGAGTGTAATTACGTTCGAGGAGAGAGAATGACGTGAAGGTCTTCACAACTACATATATACTGTACATGGATGTGTGTGTGTGTGTGTGTGAGTGTGTGTGTGTTCCATATGGGCTTGATATGACCTGACATTCACTGACACCCTCCCCGTTGCACACACGCTTATAAAATGTCAAAGTTGAACAAGGGCGCAATTAGCACAAATGATTTTCACCCAAAAGCCAAGTATATATTAATATGAACCAGTGTGTTTGAGTGTGTGTGTGAATGGGTGTGTTCGTCTTCGGCGTGCTCGCATTTGCGCGAGTGGGAGTGTTTCGCATGCAGCGATAAAAATACCTGCGCTTGTCAGACTTAATTAAGTTTGTCCTCATGTGGTTTCTGTAGCGATCGATGGCAATAAGACAGAGAATGAGTGATAAACAGGGAGTGAGAGACTGATGACAGCAGCGGGAAGTGAGACCGAGGGGGGACGAGTGCCGAGCGGAAGGCAGATAAAGAGTCGCAGATAAACAAGAGCTGGGAGATGCCGGCAAACCTGAGAATAAATGAGGTAAAAAGAAGTGATCAGATACAGACAGAATGGGGAGAGACAGAGAGAGAAAGAGAGAGAGAGGTGCCTGTCAACTGTTGTGATAATCCTCCTCGTATTAGTACATCAATCAGATTACCCGGGTAATTAACTGTTGAACATTAATCAGATTGGGCTAACCAGATTAGAGTTGTAAACAGATTAGACGAGGATTACAAGGGCATGCTGTACAATGGTGAGAAGATGTGAATGTGTTCTATTGAGCTCTGTTCTTGTCATTAAGCTATAGTCTAATCTGTCATTATAAAAAACCTGGGAATCATATTTAAAAGACCTGCATGAGGGGCTGTATGTATACACTTCATGGATTATAAATTCTGATCAGATGGCACTTGTGGATTATTTTCTACTAACTGGGCACTACTTGAAAAACTTTAAAACTACATGTATGTCAAGGTACTTTGCTTCTTTATTTTGTTGTCATTTTGCTTTGAGTCAGTGATAAAGAGATAACAAACCGGTCTCACAGGACGGAGTACAAAAATACCACAGTATTACACAGACATTCAATGTATCACAAGGACGCATTCTAGGCTTTATATGTGTCATCTGTACGTCGCTTTTGGCGTGTTATTTGTACGCCACGCAACAAAACTACGGTAACGTCCGCAGTTAGGTTTAGGCAACAAAACCACTCACTTAGGTTTAGGAAAAACATCATGGCTGGGCTTAAAATAAGTACGTAAACTAAGTTAAATACATACGGAAACAACATAGCATAATAAGGAATACAAGTCACAAACCTCCTGGTTAGAAGTTGTGTGTTTGTTGCTGCGTTCCAGACAACTCAGAACTCAAAAATGGCCGACCTCATTCTAGAAAAAGTACAAATGAACGCTGCTCAAAGTCAAGAGTTTTTTACTGGTGAACTCAACGCAAATTCATCGACCCCGACTTAACAAAGAAGCAATTTTCTTACGTCTCACAACAATGGAAACACACATTGGATATGATAGACCATCAACTAAAAGGCAACGTATATTTGCCTTTATTTAATTAAAATGATACGTTCTATAATATAGTAAAACTTGTTTTGGTGTAAATTGATATCAAAATATGCCGCCATGATATTAGATAGCTGGTTACGGTAAACAGTCTCTGAAAGTTATCTTCACTGCACAAAAGTTATTTGGTAAAACGTAAAAAATGCCTGAAAACAGTGGAGGCTGCACTGCTGAGAGTTCTTATTGTGTTTACGCAACAAGAAACATCAGTTTGTCACAGTCAGCCATGCTTTTTGTTTGGCGTCGTGCACCTGAAACGCTTTTCAACTGGGAAAATTCCGACAAAGTAATTGGAAGAAAATAACCGCAGCTTGCTGCTGGAACATCAAAGGAAGGAACATTTGTGCTTCTGTTATTGTAAAGTAGCTTCAGCCATGTCAACATAATAATTAAGTGATGCTCAACCTTTGGAAAAAAAAAAAAAAGCCTCATAATAACAGCCTTAAGGAGTGGTGGCATTTTGTCTGAGTGGAAATCAATGAGCTGCAATTAGATGGTCGATGCTGCATGTTCTGCACTGTAACAGGATGTAACATTATTGATGGATTTACTTTAAAGGTAACCTGTGTGGCTTTCTTTGCAAATTAAGTTTTGCTCTAAATTGAATTGTGTGCATCCTCAGGACCAAACAATATTGAATCTTGTGGTTTCAAGAGTACCGTTTTGAAAGTGTTCTTGCTCAGCTTGAGGTCTTCTTGTCCTCCTCTTTGACTGAC
Source organism: Helicolenus hilgendorfi (assembly GCA_916700815.1). Classification (NCBI taxonomy): domain Eukaryota; kingdom Metazoa; phylum Chordata; class Actinopteri; order Perciformes; family Sebastidae; genus Helicolenus; species Helicolenus hilgendorfi. The sequence goes on along the minus strand of CAKALG010035415.1, from coordinate 12,696 downwards.
ACATGCTGGAGACGGACTTGGCGAAGTTAGAGGAAGTACACACGTGTGACTACGTGCGGTTTTCAAAATAAGGTGTTAACAAAGGGAACTGTACATACAAAACACATATATGGAAATAATATTCATTGGATTCACCAGAGGTATAAAACATTACATGTCCTTTATAAATTAAAAATAAAATACCATCAAATTGGGGGAAATGTCTTTATACTTTGCTGACATGACTGATATATTTGACTTCAGGACATCTCTGACTATACAGACACAAAATCAAGCATTTGACTCTATCAATTTTGGAGATATTCACAAGTAAAAGTCCCATATTTGTACCTTGAAATAGCGAGATTTATGAATGCTGGCAGTGCTAGAAAAACACATCGCTCCATAATGCCTGACAATGACTGATATATTTGACTTCAAGACATTTCAGACTACATTCAAGCTGAAAATCAAACATTTTTACTGTATTAATTTAGAGATTTTCCAAAGTAAAAGTCCCTAAAAGTGTATGATTCAACTTTTTCCCATGGTCTAGTGTTAAAAGACAAAAAATCGGAATATCGAATCGCAATACTTGTAGAGTCGCCATACTTAAAAAGTTGAATTACTTATCAAATCGGCACCCAACTATCATGATAGTATCGAATCAGGAGATAAGCATATCGTTCCAGCCCTGATTGATACTCTATGCAGATGACGGGATGCTCATCAAACCACCGATCTATAGCGCCATGTGGTCAAAAAACCCCGGGGCTGCCTTTAAAGTTGGTTTTAGTTGCGTACATCCACCCTATAGAATGAAAGTGTATGTGGATGTATCTGTGTGTGTGTGTGTATGCCTTTCTGCCCAAAGAGCCTGGAGTGTCTTTACTAATAATTACCACCCTTATGGAATTAGTGCTGTCACCGTGCCCGTAGCATCCCATAATGAATATTCATTGCTGTGCTGTACGTGTAGAAGTCCTTGAATATGTTTTATACTGAAGACGAATATATAACTAAATGCAACGCTCTATTATTTGTTTCTCAAACCTTGCTGAGAGCTCTCTTCTCCTCCTCTATTCTCTCCTTTTTTCCCCTCATCTTCATCAATCTGTCTTAAGTTGTAGTAATGGAAACTTTTTAACTGCTCCTTTTTTCCCCCTTTGTTTCCATCTCCCCACAACTCCTCTTTCTCATTCATTTCTCCTTCCTCTCCCTCTCTAGGACATGTTCCATCAATGACGCATGTTCACAAACTGTGTCGCAGCCAGTAAACGTGTGTGTGTGTGTTAGTGTGTGTGTGTGTGTGTGTGTGTGTGTGTGAGGTGAGCAGACACATAATGGCTTATATTAGTCTTGACAACACATGCCTCACCACTCCTTTTAACCACAAAGGTCAGACATGCAGTGCCACACATAAAGCTTGTTAATGCACCTGCATGGAGGCACACACATTTATCATTTCAGAGCTTCCAATTTATAAAAGGATGCTGATGGGTTATGTTTTACTCTGTGCCCTCCTTCAGTTTTGTTTTCTTCCTCTCTACTTCTTATACTCCTCCACTCCTCTCCTCATTTCTTTCCTCTGCTCTTCTCTACATTTATCTCCATTAACTCTTGTCTGATTCTCTTTTATTTGCTCTCCTCACTCATCTTCTCTTACCCTCCTCCTCCTCTTCATCCTCCTCCACTTCCTTGTCCTCACTTCCCCCGCTCATCTCTTGTCTGTCCTCTTCCTGTCATGCTCGTCCTTCCCTTTTCACATCCTTCACTTCCCCGCCTCCTCTCTCTCTAACTTTACTTTTTCTCCTCCCCTCTTTGATTACCTATTGTCCTCTAAAGAAATTAATCTTATCGCTTATCCTACTCTCCTCTCCTCTCCTCTCTTCTCCTCTCCTCTCCTCTCCTTTCCTCTCCTCAGCTACGTAGTTCCTATTGGTCACTTAAGTCAGTTGAGTCTCTGAGTCCTTCAGCCTCTTTATAAGCAGCTTTTACTAGTTGGCCGCCTGGCTGTGGACTACTGAAGGATAGAATTGAATGGCACCGAGGCCCAATGGATTTATCCCTCCCTCTTATTCATAGCCAGAAGATCCTGGCCCGACACACACAGACAGGCTTTTCTTCACAACTCTGTTCTAATTGAAATAAGACTTTGTTGTTCGTCACTCTTATTGGCTGCCATGTTCGGGGGGTGAGGCACTGCAGGTGACAATGTTGGCTCAACTTTAGCATATTACACAGAACGCCCTCCAAAAGGAGGAGTTGATTTATCTTTTCTTGTACCAGCATCTCGCATCAGATATGGCTATAGGGCAGATTGCAAGAAAAATCAATGAATGATAAAAAAAGGTCAGAACATATGTACTTATAGAGTAAATTTACACTCTCTTTACCCTTTCTTTATCCCTGAAATAGTTTTTTCTCAGCACTATGTGTCAACTTGTTCTAGTCATAAATCAGAAAAATAATTAATTAATTTATTAATTAAAATACATTGTGAAAGGGTTTAAGGGTTTAGAACATTATGATCAAAGTATATGATCTCCATGCTCTATTATGTCTCATAAAATGTGCAGCAATTTTGGGGTTGATACCATTTGTGACACAGATTTGGTGCTAAAGTTAACCATTTCTTTACCACTCCAGAATTGATAAAAAATGATCAATAATCCCTCCAAAATACCACATTAAGACACTAAGAACTTGAGGAACACCGTAGAAAAAGCTTTGCTGGGATTTGGTATCAAAAACTTTTGACATATGGAGATTTTTTGGCGATTGGATGGCGAGCACATCTGTACCGGAAACTGCTTAGAAACCCCCTTATTGTCAATCTACCTAGGAAAGCCATACATCCTCTGAATGCTCTTGGTCTGTAGTTTGTGGTTGTAAAGTGTTATGAGGCTCTGGTTATCCTAGAGGTCACCACAGGTCATTTTATGCAGTGAGGTCAATGGATTCTTTAAGTTTTCTACTTTCATATGCTACCACTAGCTCTAAAACTGAGTCCGCTACAGCCTCTGAACGACCGTAAAGTTGGCCGAGGACGCTGGCGCCCTCAAAGCGTGGAAGAGGTTAAAATGAAAGTACATCCTTTGACACAATTGATACACACTCACCCATTCAATCAGTGAACCAGCAGTCCACCTTTGGACCACAGCTCTCCAGTAGGGAACCACCGCTTAAGTGTGGGGTCTTTTTTCACCTGAAATAAAGGTTGAAGCTACAATTATGACATAATACTATAGAAATACAATTTCTAGTGTGAGGCAAGACCACAGAAACTGTGCCAGGCTTTGAGGCAATTATGTTATTGTGGACAAAGTTGAAATTGCACGTCATGTGGCTCATTCAGGCCTTTCCTTTACACACATTTCTTATAACTCCCATACAACAAAGACATTCAGAATTCACCATATTATCACAATTTGAACCATTTTGTGCAATTTAATAAAAAAAATCCAATTCTCTGGACACCATGTGAGCGTGTGTGTATGTGTGTGTGTGTGTGTATATGTGTGTGTGGGTCACAGTGTGTTTAGCATTTCCTGCACGCTGCGCCTCCATTTCCGTCTGTGCTGCTCGACTTCCTTTCTGAGAGGTCTTTCCTTTCTCTCCCTCTGTCTCTGTCTCTGTGTCTCTCAGTGGTATGATGACCATTTGAAATTGCTCTTCACACTTCCCTGAATCTGCTGCCATAAACACACACACATACACACACTCTGATAGACCGAGTGCAATGACCCCCCCCACACACACACCCACAATGACATGAGTCACAGTCACAAAATTCACATCCACAATTCCCAAAGTCCTCCATCCCACCATCTTATCCTTCCTTCATTGGATCCATCTCACCCACCATACCTCTCAAGGAGAGACTGGAAATACAATGGATTTATTTAAATGTAGAAGTAAATGAATAAATAAATATTCATGATTGATTTGCATGTAAATCACTGAGTTTCTCGTTCTTGGTTGGACACTAAAGCAGAAAACATAATGAAGGAATGAAACACACCAAAACAGCCACGCAACACCTTTAAAACTACGACATTAACATTTGTAAATACAGTAAAAACAGCTTATAGTGTACCAGCATGTCCGGTTCAAATTGATCACTAAGTGGATGATTATTATAATTTTCTTTTCTTCTTCCTCTTCTTCTTCATTTATCATGCAGGTTACCATCTAATTTACATTTGTATATTTATTACATGAAAATAAAGTAATGAAACGGACAGATTCGCTATTTACTGAATTTTATTACATTATTTACGCTTTACGCTAAAAAAGCATTTTGTTACTTGAAATTGGTTTAAGTGATGCCATGAACAAGTATGCAGACTCTTGCATAATGAGACACATAATTTATATAAAATGCTTATGTTTAAGACCTGCTGACGTCCCATTATAATAACAAGTTATTAAATTGAGTTAACTATCAGTTGTGGAAGAAATACTAAAGTTAGCTATGTAGCGTAAAACAGTGAATCTGGCTAGAGGCTGATATCAACTGCAAGTTCAATATCATGAGTGTTCGTTTTGGATCAACTGCACAACCACTTCGGATGTTATCAGCCAATTGAAGGGGCTTTATCAGTGGTTATCAGCCTCATAGATATGTGTTGGAAGGGGCCTGCTGCACCTACTAGCAGTTTCAGAAGGCCGTTATCGTCTAGTCACATAGGTAATTACAAATACAAATGCAAGAATGTGAGAGGCCAACCTCTAGTGGCCATAGTAATTATGGCGGGAGCAAAATTGTAAGTCAGGTGACATTAGTATAAAGAGCAACAAAGTCCTCCTGCGATGGTGGCGATCGGGGTCAAACAAACATAGGACTTTCACCCTTTGTCCCGTGTGAAACCAAATGTCATTGATGAGTTACCGTACTTATTTTAACCCAAACCACGACCTTTTCCTAAACCTAACTAAGTAGTTTCGTTGCCTAAACCTAAAGCTGTGTTGTTTCAATCCACAACGTTAAGCTTCACTTTCACTTTCACAATGTAGTAGGCGCATTTTGGTCCCATCTGAAGCATTAGTATGGTGATAACTGCTGACAACGCCCATTCAATTGGCTGATAACATTTGAAATGGGTGGGCTGCACCTACTGTTTGTGAAAAGTGGGAACAAATGTGACGTTTACCCCGCAGACTGAAGAATGTCTTTCTCCCATTGTCCGTCTCATATGTTCAAAAAGTATGAGACTGATGGAGGCAGATGATTTATGTGAAATTATTAGCTATGACATGCCACCCTGTCTTTCCATTAAATATCTATGGAGAGGTGTAATGGGAAACAGAACAGGGCTAAAGACAAACAGAGGAGAGGAAAGCTAATATAAGGAGGTATAGAGGAAGAAATTGAGAAAAAGAGGCAGACAGATAGAAAGAGAGAGGGGCATATTGGGTCTGAGCCAGTAGGGTGTGGGGGGGTTAGTGGCAGAGGAGAGAGGTGGTAGTCAGACCATATCTGGGGAAATGTGACTCCGCCGACCCAATGACAGGGACATCAATCAACAAGTGGTGTGTGCAGTATTGGGGATTATTCTACCAGGGGTACACAGAATCCTGTAAACACTCCTACTGGACAAGGACAAACTCAGAGGTAACTTTATCACTATTACAAAAAAAAAAAACTCCTACAAAGGTTTGTCATGTTCGGCTGAATTCCAATTAGCAGCATTAGCTGCCGATTAAAGAGGTCTGGCAGTCAGCACTTTGATATGTGAGGTTTTAAAGCAACATGAAACGACTAAGACAACTTGAAAGAGGACAAATCCTTTGTTGGGGAATAGATCCAAAAAAAAAGTTAAAATAGAATAAAAGTTGAATATGTCAGCGGGGACCGTCTTTAAAAGCATGACAACATGCACCAAACACAGACAACGTGCATCAACAAGGAAGGACAGCGGTCACACCACACCTTTTCCCCTTATATTTTAAAACAATATATCAATATCACAGTCTGCATCAACACCTCTCTGACACAAACTTCTCAACAAACTTATCCACTACAAGTGTTCTTGTTGCCAGTTTCTTGCAGGGCTATTGCACCGGGTTTCATAATATTGGTAGGTGTTGTAATTACTTCCTCCAGCCTCTGTACCACTAATTGGCATCCATCAAGCTTTTAGGAGATTGGCTCAATTGTCAGATTACCCAAAATGTCTTGAAACACACCACAGGTCGTGGTTGAGTTAACATTAACAGTGTGTAGGACCGTTTGGAGCCACTGTGATGAAACCAGGGAATGTATCTCTAATTTAAGGATATACTTAAGCTCCTAAAAGCTGGATCCTACATTTCCCATAATGCAACTAACAGCCAGCTAATTAGACCATTTGGCCTTGGAAAGAGCCATTATTCCTGTACTTACCATGGTATCACTATCCCATTAAACATGACTACGTCACAATGCGGTCTAATCGCCAAAGACTCTCCACATTTCTACCTTTAACTGTCTTCACAAGCTGAGCCCCCTGTGACTCCCTCTGACTAGTAAAGTGACATTTATGTGGGAATCATTGGATCATTGGAGTTCCCCTTTTAACATTTTAAAAATGAACACCAGTGAGGAGAGATTGTGCCGGATAGGAGATAGGGAGAGAACGAGAGATAGAGAGACCACCAAAATAAACTCATGCTTGTGATGAATGTTCTGCTCAGAAATAGAAACCTCATCCCTCTCTCATCCTCTTTCACCCTATTACCTCGTCCTCCTCGACACTCCTTCCCTCCTTCCTTTCTTCCACATCTCACACCATCCTTGTCTATATATCTCCCTGCATCCATCTGTGTCTCTCTCACTCTTTCCGTGTCTCTCTCTCTCTCTCTCTCTCAGATAGTGTGCCATCTGTGTGATCAATGGAGTTAATTCTTTTCAGGAAATTCTCCCGTGATGGATTTTTCTTTGCTGTGCTGTGTCTGCGCTGCTGTGTTTTTCCTTTTCTACCAGGTGGGGGTGGAGGTTTGAGGGGGGAGGTGCAATTTGCTTCTGTGGATAAAAGCTTTGAACGAAGCAAAAGCAAACCGATGTTGATGCTTTTCATTAAACACTCGTCAATTTGGGAAGTTTTGTTGTATTCCAGCGGTTCGCAGATGTTGAAAAGCAGTCGTAGAAATATTTTACTTTTTGACTGCGTGCTGGAATAGCTTTGATCAATAGCTCTAAGAATTTACAAGGAAATAGCTGTTTGTTCAAGTGCACAAAACAAACCTAAGCAAGAAAAATAGGAGGACTGGCATAGAGGACCAAACAGATGGAAGGGAGCAGAGAGTGGAGGGAGAACTAGTTTGTACACGGTTGTCATATATTAAAGGAAAATTGGGAGTAACACTGAATCTGGAACATTTTGACACCTTCTGCTTTGGCAGTGCATGGCGACCCTGGACCATGCCAGTGCACCACCAGCTGAAAATGAAACTGCAAGTATGCACAAAAAAAGTGAAATGGAGCTGTGGATGATATGATGTTCAGACAATGCTGGTGTAATATTGAGTTTGTTCTTCTTGTGTGTCTCACACAAACACACTCAGCCACACTTGCAGACGGATACCCAATCCAGGCTGATGTGACAGATAGCCCTAATCACGTGTGTTTGTGTGTCTGCCTCTAATTAAATATAAAAATCTGAGTCAATATTTAACCAACACAATATCAAACAGCGCTGATACCATAATCACATCTTGGTATCTCTCCTTCTCACTCCAAACTCCCATCTCGCTTTGCTTCTCGCTGTCTTTCATCCTTTCTTTGTCTTCCTGTCCTACACGCTTCACTGTGTTTTGATTATTGGCTGTGTGTGTGTGTGTGTGTGTGTGTATGTGCGTGTGTGTGTGTGTACTTTGAAATAAAGCAGGATGGGCATCTTTGGGCTGAAGAAGGATCACAGATGGGCCTTGTCAAATCTCTGTACATCTGGCTTTGTTCCTGTCCAATTTTGCACACACACACACACACACATGCACACGCACACACATACTCACGCATATATACAGTATACTTTGTCCCACTCATGATCACTTATACAAAAGTATACATATGCACATACAGTATGCACTTTTGCACACGTCACCATGCATGCACACTAGATCACTCTACACTAAATCTACACACACAACCACTTAGAAACATTTGCACACACTCACACACAGACGCACTGTGCAGCAGGACACAGCGGGTATGGACTCCTGTTGTGGTTGGTAGTTGCCAAAGTAATGATGCCAGGGAATCTGGACCATGCCAAGTTTAATGGCAGCCAATGGCATACCAGCATTTGGATGCCAGATTTCAAAGGGCCAACTCTGACTTGTAGAATAGCGCCACCTATCGAGCTGTAAATTATATTTACCTACTCGTTATTTAAGTTCACAACGACGCTGTCCAGAATATATGTACAAGGTTGACGATAGTAGGAGCTTAGATTTTCAGCAACCGAGGGTCGCAACACAAGTTGATAAAAGACAAAACTAAATATTCCATTTATATAGTTGAACACCAGGATTATGAATACACAAAGAGAAGAAATATGACCTCAGATAAAGGGGATAGATTTATTTCTGATATGTCATACAATGTTAATGATTCCATCCAAGGGTCAACCTTTGCCTGCATGAGAAAGCTCTGCATGTGTGTGTGTGTTTGCCACTACAGTATGTGTGTGTGTCAGCTGTTCGAGGTCCCTGTCCGGGATCGGGACATATGCTTCATAAGACTCCTGTGGACACACACAGACACACATGCAGGCCCCTTTGCACCTCAAGGACACCCATAATAATGAGAAAATAATCATAAAAAAAATTAAGCTTACTGAGGCTTACAGTATGTGTTTTGACCACATGACCTATCTGTCAGTCAACACTGGATGACTATTTGAAAATTCACTCTGGCTACAGTTCAAACAGGCTTTTTTGCATGATGAACTCAACCTCTCAGTGTGGATGATACGCTCCGAAACATGAAGTCTGTGACCCTGCATGCAGGCATAAATGTGCATAATGTCGACCTCTAATCCTACATGAAGTTTGGCACTAAATAATGTTTTTTTTAAACCCTTTTATTGGCCAAAGGAGCTGTATATTTTACCCTACTGTTTATATGAAAGAAATGTCTTCTCGTGACCCTAAAAAGTTTGCCTCTTTCAGCACATGACCAAGCACATAGCACTCAGTATAATCATGGATTTTAACATTAGAAATAGTTCTTTTCTTCTTCTTCTTCTTCTCAGTTTTTCCCCTTGTCAACATCTCAACTTTCACTAGGGATGCACCAACTTTTTCAGTACCGATAGTAATACCTGGACTTTGGGTATCGGACGATACCGAATATCGATCAGATACCGGTTTTTAGTCAATAAGCTATATGCCTCACTGTGTGGAAGTGACTGGGATCATTCTTTTTTTGTAAGGAAACATCAGACTTGACTTTAACATTGCTTTCCTAACTTTGCAAAACAAAATATAACAAATAAATACATTATTAATGATAATAAAATAAATAATAAATAGTATACTAGCAACAGAAATTACAATGTGTATAATTTTAAACCCTTTTAATGCAGCAAAAAATTGCTCAAAACTTAAAACAGGAATGAAAATGCCAGTATATAATGTATATGGTATATAAACATAGAATTGAATTGAGTAGATTGGCTCTATTGTCACTGATATCCGATCCGTTATCGGTATTGGTGCATCCCTAACTTTCACTCCAAAGCTTTGTTGAAACTGTAGGAGGACATATCCATCTATTCAAAAAGTTAGATTGGATTCAACCGGAGACAAGTTGGGTGTCGTGTGTAGGGAACTTTATGCAGTCATCCTGTGTAACATAAAAATGCCAATATCTCCAATCTGTCACACTGTACTCTCTGTATCTTCTTTTTCGTCTCACTCCTTTTAGTTTCTCCCTCTCGGTCTCTCTCTTCTTTCCTCTATGCTATTGTCTCTTTGTGTTTCTCTTTCCACGTCACCAACCCCCGGTCTCTCACTTCCTCTCCTTTTTCCCGTCTTCCTCGCTCTAAACTTCTCCTTACGTGCCCACGCACCATAACCAAACCAGCCTGCTTATTCACGTTGCACCGAGGTATCACTTTATTTCTCTGCTATTATTTTTTGTGAAGTCGCCTCAGTATGACTTGCCCCAGACAGCGCTATGCTGTCCCACCCTCATTATATTTTCACACTCCGCTACCCTAGGACACAAGGAAACACACACACACACACACACACCATACACACACACACACGTATCCGCTCAAACCCACTTCTGTGTGTTTTGTTTGTGCCAGCGCTGGCTCCGTGGTGTGTTAAAATGGAAATCCTTCTGTCTGTTTTATATAGTAAAATGCACTTTAAAAATGTTCTTTGTGGCACTTTTTTAAGGCGGGAGCCATTTAATGGATTCATGTTGTGTAAATGCTTTTCCAACAGTATGGTTACTCTTCTGTAGTTGGTGGCGGCTATTCCCAAAGTTTAACACACTGCACATGCCATACCCTCGTAAATATGTGGTTTGTAAAAATGTGGTGGCTAGCCTGTTAACTACTATTGGTGACTCACAGATTGTAGAAACATAGCCTTCATTAGCTGTATAGCTAACAACTGTAGCCATAGCTCAGCTTCTCAGAGGTTTTCCTGAAACAGACAAACAGCCAACCACATCAAACTTAACTTTTCAATCTGCTTCCCAATGGAAACTCAAGACTGTTTCAAATATCTACATTATAGTGATTACGAATGCACAAATAAATGTAAGTAGGGTTGTCACAATATCAAAAGATTCAATACAAATACCAGTGAAATTCCACGATCCTCGATACCCAATTCAAAACCAATAAAAAAACAAAAGTCAAACAGATAAATCCCACATACTTCATTGTACACTTCTTTATTACCGTTTGTATACTGTTAGGAAGTTAAACAGGTCATAATTCCCTCTCTATTCTCTATTTTATATTGCTGTGAAAACATCTCCTTCAAACAACTGGATTTACTCAAGTTTTGCACCAAAAACTACATTTTACAAGATTATATTTGAACAAATCATAACGCAAATTCACATTTGCCAAATGCAATTCTTTTTCTGAATAGAGCATGAACGCATCATAATGTAAATCAGTTGCACGTATCATTAACGTTATCTGTTAGCTTCATGCAGGAAATTCTTGTTTGCCCTTTAGCATTATCAGAGAACAATTAGGGTGCGTCCCCTGGATGTGTCGATAGCGAGTTTACGGCATACCAAACACATTTTCTATTGTCCCCGGGACGACACCGTTAGTCTCGTACCCTGACGGTACTGTAGAAAAATAAGTACCGCCACTTTTTCAGAATAAAGGCATGGACTTGGTTGTGAAGGTTCTCGTGACATCCCGAGATGTAAGGGACTTAGGGTAATTCTCAACTCTTAAAGCTCCTGAAGACTCAAATCTTAAATCTTTCTGTCACTGACTCAATGACTCAATAAGCAACAATTAAAATAAAAATTAAAATTAAAAAAACACCATCATCTGATTCAGATTCAAAGTTGCTATATCCCGATTGGTGCACAGAAGTAGGTGACATCACCATTTTCAAAATGAGCCCCGTCCAAATCTCAAATGTGTAATGAACAAAACTGTTCTAACTTTGGCAGAAAATAGTGTGCTTATGTAAGATTCTGTCACTCAGGTTAAAAAATAGAGGTTTTCAGGGTCTTAAGTGCATGCAATTTAACTATTAGTAGCTTTTATGGTGACTGAACCCCAAACCTTGGCTGTAAAAGGACCAAGCTCTCCCTTAACTTCACTAAACCACAGTGTAATTAATTGTGGCTCTTGTTATCATTTAGCCAAAGCTCATATTCAAAGAGTTTACAAGTGATCAGCTTGGTGGCTCAGTGCCTTGCACAATATAATGCTGACAAGCCAAACAGCAGATGAATAACACATACCGAGTGATGGAGGATAAAACTTCCTCCTATCACAGCACAGTCATTGTAACCCCCTTGTCCTCTTTGGAAATGAGTTACTGCTCCAAAACCCCGGTAATCCCCGGCTCCAAACTCCCCATCTTTGTGAAATGTCGGCTACACACCATGAAATGAATAAAAAGTGAATGTAAATATATGGAAATAACAATAATAATGCTGGTGTAATGCCTTTCAAATGGGGATTTATAAAAAAATAAAAAAATGATGCATTAATGTAGAGCCCTGTGTGATGCTGAGTCGATCATTCTTGTGTACTCGGCTAATGTGTTTATGCTCCTTGTAGAGAAACTGTTAAGACACACTGTGTGCTGTGGTGTGTGTTTGTGGCGGCGGGTTGTAATGTAAGTGTGAATTTATGTGAAAAAGCTGATAGATGTGTGCATGTGTTTATATCAGTGTGTGTGTATACATTAAAAATGCATTCCACAGGTCAATGAGTCTCAGATTTACACACTTTGTTTAACAGATGCTTTGGATTTTCAGTTACAAATGACAAGTGTTAGCCAGGCTTTGCATCTGTTTTATGAAAGGGATATATGTTGTTGATTATAATGACGTTAATCTTGTTCCTCTCTTTTTCCCTTCCCCTCTTTCTCTGTCATCTTTCTTCTTTACCTATTGCTTCTTTCTCTTTCTTTCCTGCTTGCTTCTCTTCTCTCCTCAGTGTCCGACAGCCAAACAGGAGCAGCAGGACTTGGACAAGGAGGAGGGTCGGACTCCTCCCAGCCCCGTTT
>CAKALG010035413.1:7630-21225 GCA_916700815.1 Helicolenus hilgendorfi | reverse complement strand
TCCTGGTTTATGATCATAAAAAGGCTTTACATGGCATTCACCACCACCTGCGGTACATCTTACAACTTGTTCTTCACTGTTTGACTGAGTGCTCTGCAGTAAAAAAAACACATATAATACTGTCTGTAAGGTATTGAATACAGCTGACTTGTGTGATAGACGGTAGTTGTAAATGTGGAACTGCTGTATATTAAACTGTCTTCAACATTACGAGAGCCACTGTGACATCCAGGATCATATTCCATTGAGAGAGTTAGTGCGGAGGAACCAGCCTGACATGATTTTATAGCCAAAGGGGGACTGTGATAATTCTGTGTTCACAAAACTTAAGTAAAACAGGCAACTTAATAGAAGCAGTGACATTTTAAAAAAATCCAGTCTGAGGAAAGTAAGTCAGGATGTGGTGTTACAATTCATCTTGATTATGCATGCCTGAGGTCCTTTATGAGGCGGCGCATAACACGTTTGTGAAATAGCGATGCATTGTAGGCTAAGTTCACACATTTGCCCCAAATAGCAGCATGAGGTATGTGATTTAAAGATGGGAATGGAAGTATGTAGATCATGTAATGTTCCAATATTCTCTTTTATTTATTCATTCATTTTTTATTAGTATGCTACATTCAAAGGGAGAAAACTTCTATTCTCTCTGCCTGAATCTCAGACTGAACTCTCTGTGGTCAAGTTGCATTATGGGTAATGTAGGAGTCAATTTTGACCAGGAAGAAGAATGGGTGGAATAAAGAAAAAGAAGATATCTTTGGATCTGTTGCATCGACTTTAATATTTTTTTCTTTTTCTTTTAAACTGTCCACAATGTTATAGGATCGCAATGCTAAATTGGTGGAGTAAACTTTAAAGAGTAGGCAACAGAATGATGTTGACAGTGTAAATCCCAACACCTAGCAACAGAAACTTCAGCAGCAGAAAACGAAAAATAGACATTGATTAAAAGTCATATTTCTGCTCGTCTCATCTCCCTCATCAAGGCCTACATCTGCTCTTCATCCTTTAATCAGAAATCACATTTGCTTCTTGATTTAACAACACAAAATGTTTGCACAACAGATAACTCGCTGCATTAAGAATTCTAACTCCCATCTCTTCCTTTGCTGTAACCCATTTCATTCATTTTTTATTAGTATGCTACATTCATAGGGAGTCAAAATCAACCTTAATAATGTTATGTAAAACATAAAAGTATGTGTCGCTCCATAATTCAGGTCCTGCCCAAACACATGAAATGAAATGACACGCCAAAAGCAAGAATGGTGTTGGTATTGCGCGCAAAAATGGACAAATTGTCACGCCATTTGGTGAGACCAGGCGGACCAACCAACCACACACCCCCAAAATCAATCACCTCGACATTCATTAAGTCAACTAAAGACATCAACAACATCGCACAGACGTAGTATTGCGTGGTTCTCAGTAACAATCTACATTCTCAACTACAATACTTGATTATGGGTATATGACTACAGGTTTTCTAGGATGACTTGCTTTGTGACCTCAAGGATCTTTTATTAACACTGATAAGAGCAATGTGTTTCATGAAAATGTGCAATGGACCAAAGGCTCAAATATGCAAACAGTTTAAAGTGTGCAAAATAGGTTTGACCACCTCAGACAAATCAGTATACATACATACAATATATACAAAAATACCAAAGAGCAATACACACTGGATATTGTGTTTAGGGTATTTTTGTATATATTGTTGATACCCGTGCTCACTAACAAAATGATGTGTATTTTGTTATCCCTGCCATACGGTTCCTTTGAGCAAACAGGTCTATTAAAGTGTATTAGGCTTCAGGATTACTTACTGCTTTAACACAAGAAGTCACACATATTCCCTTCCTGCTTCACAACAAAGCCAAAGTAAAGCTGCGACTTTGCAACTTCACAGGACATTTCTGTAAAATACAAAACACATCGGTTTCACACAACAGCAATCCTAAATTTAGGGATGCTACATTAAACAAAAGTCAACACATTTAAAAATCTCCACGTGTTAAATCTGGTAGTGGAGTGATTTGGGAATTGTGAAGCTGTGAATATCACTCGTTCTCCGTAAACTCCCCCGATGTAAGGCATTTAGCAGCTCCCAGATTGTTTAAAAAAAGAACAAAGTTGACTTTGTTTTAATAATAGTTAGCTTTCAGACACATTTCTTCTTCTGTTATATGGCTTTCATTGATTTTTCACTTAAAGTGTCTCATGGTGGGCCAAAGTCCACTTTAAGTTTAAGAGTCCCAATATTGCAAAATGAGTAAAGCATTTAAACTTGAGGTACTTCATCCTGTTTTTTGTACCCAGAAGGTACCAAGACACACTTCTGTTTTATTCTTTTTTAAATGATATAGTTTCAGTGTTGTGGTGTAGTCAGGGCGATGCTGACACAGAGGTAGATGAAGTTTAACAGGTTTATTGTGATGTTACTGTAGACAGAGATGGGTTAGAGAGGGGGAAGAACTGGAGACACACTCTCACTCCCAAGTCGTCAAATACTTTGTCAGTGCCCCTTTCGCATCGGAGACTGACGCAGAAGATTTACAAATCTGAACTTATTTTAAAATCGTGGAGACCACCCAGCAAACATGTGACGTCAGGAAGACATTTAGATCATGTCTGTATAACGTCCGTCAGTCCAGACCCACTTTTGTACGTCTGGTGGACGTGCATCTCAGGTTGAACTCAATAGTTGAACGTTAAAAAGACCTTTAAAAAAAAAAAAAAGTAGCAAAAACTTTCATTCTGGCTCCTCAGTGGACGTCTTCGGACGTCAAAAGAGACGTTACATTGATGTCTTTTGAACGTGTCTTTGCTCAGTGGCCACAGACACAACGACACAGGTAACCGATTTTTAATATTTTATCTGTAAGAGCGCACACACCAGATGATTCAGTCAAGATGCAGCACCACACACACTTACCGTTTAGAATAAACAATCTCAGAGATGTGATTCCAGGGACTTAGGATTTCACAAAAACTTGCGTGCTCAAACGTGCAGAAATGGACGACCAACTTGTTAATTTGTGGCAACAACACAAGTGTTTATTTAACATCACTTCATCCACCCATCTTTCGTGAATTTTCAGTAGAAAGTAGTGCAAAAAACTAACAAAGCTAATTTTTCCTGCCTGTCGTCCGCCAAGTTTGTTTACACTAAAGTCACGTTTGGTCTCGACAGATTTTGTGAGACTTCCGTTTTGTTTTTAATCGGGACTCTTGTTCATGAATGAATCTGTTAGTGTGTGGTGTGGACAAATCGTAGCTCCAAACTGTTAAATCTAAAATAACATGTTGTCATGTTCGGGGTCTCTCACATTTTCAACATCTGCTAAGATTTGAAGAATCTTTTAGTGTCAAATATTGACACCACAGTTGAGACCACAATCCGGCAACGAGTGGGAGAAGAGCCAGGAGAGGTGATGAGCTAATTCTAGCCAGGTGTGTTGGTGAGCTGGGAGAAGGTGATGCGCTGATTGCAGGCAGATGTTCTGGTAGGCCTGTTCCATGGCATGTGACAATCAGGTGACGGAGGATGAAACAAATTTCCAAAGTTGCTGAAATATACCAGTATCATTAACATTTTCTATCTGTTTTCTTTCTTTTCTTTTAATGCAGATAAATATATATTAAAGACCGAACCCTGCTGTCAGCAGACATTATTGACCCGTATGCCTTGTGGCCATGGTGCTGATAATGAAGTAAAGAAGCCTGTCTAATTAAAACCAATCACACTGAGCACAGAGGACTTGATGCTACAGTAGACACAGCAAGACACAACGCTAGTAGTTTGGTCTGCTGACCATGTGCTGCTGTGTGCATGTTAATGTTATTTGGACTTTTTCGAAAGCTACAGATAATGATCCGTTTAACATGCTAGTGTTTTTAAAGGAACAGTGTGTAGCATTTCGGGGGATCCATTAGCAGAAATGGAATTTAATATCCGATGTTTTCCTGAGTGTATAATCACCTAAAACTAAGAATTATTGTGTTTTCATTACCTTAGAATGAGCCATTTATATCTACATAGGGAGCGTGTCCTCCTCACGGAGTCCACCGTGTTGCTCCGCCATGTTTCTACAGTAGCCCAGAACGGACAAACTCAACACCGGCTCTAGAGAGAGCCTGTCACGTTTTTACGTTAAAGGCCCTGTCGTAGTTCTACGTCACGCTTGTGAAAGCCGCAGAGTGCAAAACCGTGGTACCGCCAACCGTCGTCTGACCTCCGTTTCTCCTAAAGTAGTGTGATTATGTTATGGATGGCTTCTGAGCGAGGTGAACGTCGTTACCACGGTTTTGCACTCGGCGGCTCACTTTACAGCAATCTTGGAAAGGTGATCCTATTTACAGAAATGTTTTTTTTTCAATGGCCATTCAATCACCCTCCCTTGTTTTCATGTTTACAGGCGGAGTCCGCCTTTTCCACACAGCATTGAAATTGCCTACAAGTGATGCACAGGAAATGCTTTTGTTATAATGGAGCCAGAGGAATTGGATGTGGTATTACAATTCATCTTGATTGTGCATGTCTGAGGTCATCTTTGAAGCAGCACACATGTAAAACGTTTTTGAAATAGCGATGCATTGTAGAGTATAGTTCAAACGTTTGCACCAAATAACAGCATGAGGTATATGATTTAAAGATGTGAATGGGAATATGCAGATCATGTGATGTACCAATATCTCTATTCTCTTTTATTTATTCATTCATTTTTTATTAGTATGCTACCTTCAAAGGGAGAAAACTTCTATTCTCTCTGCCTGAATCTCAGACTGAACTCTCTGTGATCAAGTTGCATTATGGGTAATGTAGGAGTCGGTTTTGACCAGGAAGAAAAATATGGAATAAAAAAAAAAAAAGATATCTTTGGATCTGTTGCATCGACTTTAATATTAATTTTTCTTTTAAACTGTCCACAATGTTATAGGATCGCAATGCTAAATTGGTGGAGTAAACTTTAAAGAGTAGGCAACAGAATGATGTTGACAGTGTAAATCCCAACACCTAGCAACAGAAACTTCAGCAGCAGAAAATGAAAAATAGACATTGATTAAAAGTCATATTTCTGCTTCTCTCATCTCCCTCATCAAGGCCTACATCTGCTCTTCATCCTTTAATCAGAAATCACATTTGCTTCTTGATTAAACAACACAAAATGTTTGCACAACAGATAACTCGCTGCATTAAGAATTCTAACTCCCATCTCTTCCTTTGCTGTAACCCATTTGTTCAACAGACATCTAAAGTGAAGCCTACAGCAGCACCGTGTTAGATTCAAAGCTTTAAGCAGAGTACATTCAGGGTTTTTCTGTACTTCCTAATATACGGGGAAGTTGGAGACATGCGAGTAGATATTAGAATATTTAAAGTTAGCCCGAGGGCGACATCACTCGCGAACACAATCTACTGAAATTGGCATGTTTGATTTTCCGTACTCCTTTATTTTAGAGGAGATCTGCCAAGAGGGATGGAATCCACTAAGAAATAAAATGTCAAGAGTTTGAATTTGAATAAAAGTACTATTCATTATCAGTAAAAAAAAAAGTTTTAATTTCCCCTTGAAGAGCTCTGGCCTCAAAAGTGAGGAAGAAGAGTAATAAATGTTGTATTCACACAGATTGTAAAATGAACATTTATTCCTCTGGTGCTGTATCGTTACATTTATACATTCATCTTCAAGGCCATGTGGTATGGATGCAGTTTACTGATAATTTGATGGTGCGAAACACAGTAAAATGATGTATTCCTTATTCTCAGTGAGAATTTTGGAGCCCACCGGCCAGTGGGCGGTGCTTGGTATTTCCTCAACTGTTCTCAACATGGCTGCTGCGTCACAAACTTTCTCAATTTTACAGCTAAACAGTACATTACAAGATGTTTCTGGAAACATTTGAGGAGAGAATTAGGCATCACAGTAGCAGAATATTGATTCATATTTGATCAGCGCTGCCTAGTTTGACCGTTTGATCGGAGTTTGTGAGTGATTGACAGCTGATCAGAGACGGCAAGGCTCCAGCTCGGCTCTGATTGGTTGTTTTCCTCCGGTCTGTGAAATCTTGCCGATGCCATTAGGAGCACCGGAGGACACAGAGGCACATGTTTTTTTTTTCTGTTTCATGCACTACTGCCAGGATATAGTTTATAAAAATAACTTTTTTTAATCACATTTGCTCCAATTCTACCCACTGCTGCTTTAAGATTGTTAGGCTAGCAGGTTTCTTCAAGTCTATTTTAGTGTGTAATGTGTTTTGCTGCTATGGAGGAAATAAATGTCATGAAAATAAAGTGATAGTTTTAAAGTGTTTTTAGAACAGAAACAAACTTGGATCAAATCATCTATCAAGCAGCCAAAAAATCGTTGTCACAGATTGTCGTTGAACCATCATTACTCTGTGGTCATCTGCGTCATGCAAAGACAGAGCTGTGGGAATGTTTAGATTGTTATCTGAACTTTGGTGAAGGTGTGAGTCAGACCTTCAGTCTGTCTTTATTGAACTAGTAATCAAAGTTTTAACCAAATGTGTATTTGTGTGTTTCCATGTGTGTGTGTATAGCCCACTATCTGATTAATAGCCATTTGTTGAAATCAAACAGAATATTCACAGTGTTTTCTTTATTCCATCCGCAAACAGAACTTAAAAGCCGATAAATCTAAATCCTCTGTTTTTGTGGACTTCTGTCCGTATAAAAGGAAATTTGTCTGAAGCCATTCTGTGTGAACAGGCTGATTACAGACTCAGAAAGAATAATTGATTTTTGTATTCATCAAAGCTTCTCCAGCAAAGCTACACACGAAGTTTGTGTGAGCTAACATGAATGGCTTTGTGTGTGTAGAAGAAGCCATACTATTTCAGGTCCATTTACTTCTCCCTATTGCACTTTCATCATCTCTATGATTGATGATCTATCTGTCCGTCAGACTCTTAACGACTTCTAACCATTCTTTCATAGTTTGAGCCGTCGCATGCAAAACGATCCACTCAATTATCAATATAAATATTCCATAAACATCTATTACATGTTGTTACATACTGTGAGGAGGTACAATTAGTTGTTTTTTACATTACTTATTTTTTGGCATTGATGTCATTTTATGGCAAATGTTCTGTTCACTGTCCATGACTTTACATGAAAGGTCAAAAGTGAATTTTCTGTTCAGTTTTTTTCATTCGCTTTGGCTAAATTCATCAATGAGAATTTTTTTTCTTTCAAAACAATGAGATCATATCTCTAAACAATGAGTTTGTTGTTCCCAACATATTTGAATTTCTCATTCATTCAAGCAAACTGCACAAATAAGTACAATAACCACTTCAAGTTTCAAGTGTATTTGTCATATGCATTTAAAAGTAAAGTGTACAGTGAAATGCAATGAAATGCATTTTACCCTGATGGCTCTCTCTCAGCCCATAAAATCTATAAATAGTACAGTTGATAAATACTACAATAAATAATACAATACCTAAGAATACAATTATAAAACATCCATAAAACAATCCACAGCTCTGCATTCATTTAGTGCTACTGTTCTTGCACGTCTTGCTGATCAGAATCAGAATCAGAATCAGAATCAGAATCAGAATTGTGTTTATTGCCAGGTGTAAGAGATTTACACTAGGAATTAGCTTTGGTTATGTTGGTGCAAGTCAAACAGTATAACAGTATAATAACAAAAGAATAGATAAAGACGTTAGAATAAAATAGAATAATAAAAATAATATAATATACAAAACTGATCAAAACCGGAGTTGATTCTCGGGGAAGTTGTCGTCCTCTTCACAACGTCTAAACATTCTTTCATTGTTTGAGCCATCACATGCAAAATGATCCATTCAGTTATCAAAATCTGTCAGACTTATGTATATGTATATCCCATAAATATCTATGACCAAGAGGTACAATTTGTGGTTTTTCAACTGAACTACTGTATCACAGTTTTTTTTTCATTGTTGCAGGGTTGTATGTTTTTTTGTGAAAAAAAGTGTATGACTTTTACATGAAAGATCAAAAGCGAATTTTCTGTTTTGCAACACATTGCTGCACAAATACATGTACTACATGAATACACACATGCATATCCGTTTTCTGTGTAGCAACTACAGTGTTGACTTTTCCTAGTAAAGCTCTGTGTGATACCCAACAGCATTCAGCTGGACAAAACATTCTTGTATATTGCAATAAGCAGTCAGCTTCAACAAAAAGTAGAACAAAACATAGATTAGTATATAAGATGCATTTCCAGGGTTGACTGACATGGTGGAAAAACATGTAAACTTTTTACATTTTACATGTTTAACGACGCAATAATGAGGTTCTGAAGCATGAATGAAGTGTTTTTGGTGAGTTACAACCTTTTTGCAGATATGCAATAAAGGTGTGATGACAGTTTAGAGAATGTAAAGTCTTTCGAAAAATGATCCAAAGCGAGTGAGAAAAACTGTAACGCAAAAAAAATGCAAACATGGTGCAAAACGCAGCACCTCCTTTGCACTGGAGCCGTCTTGACTGTATTGGTATTGACAAGCAGCAGAGATGTGAAGAGCTGAGAAGCTAATTACATTCCTCAATAGCAGAGTGTCCCTGTGTGCTCTGTATATTTTAACACCCGCCATTAACAAGTAATATTTGACCTGGAACAACCCGACTGTGATGAGTGCTACTCGCCAACATGGTGTGACGCAGGAAGACGGCTGCAGATGCATCAGAACAGTGTGGAATAACAGCGAATGTTGTCTTTCAGAAACAGATGACTTGTGACAGCAAAGGCTTTATATAGTGACCTATAGTCTGTGTGTGAGTGTGTGTGTGTGTCTATTTTAGTGTCTGACTGCAAGAGTGAGAGATAAAGAAAATGATCTTTTTGTGAAAGTCCAACTGGCAAAATGGCAAAAGCAGCAAAGTTCATTCTGTCTCAGTCTTGTTCTCGCCACTTTCAAGTTCATGAACTGCTGCTGAGCTTTTCACTGGAGGAACTCCTCAGGGTTTCACAGAAACTATTTTTCTAAAAACTCCACTGTGCTAAAATTGCTGTATTTGTCAGTGGGTTTTCACAGACACATAATTAATATGCTCTGAATGGCTTGGTATGTGTCTTGCTAATACATCACTTTCTGTTATCACAGCTCAGCATCGTCAACTACTGGATGGATTGCCTTGAAATTTCGCCTCAGGACAAATATTGTAATAACTTTGGTGAACTTTTTATTCAGCGCCATTATCAGGTCAGTATTTCAATATGTCCAATACTTTGGTTTATGACAAAATACCTGCAAAACTAATGACATTCCCATCAACCCCAGCTGTACTTTGTGTTCAGTGCTAAATAGTGAAAGTGCTAAACTGAAATGGTGAACGTGATAAACTTAAAAAAAAGCTTAACGTCAGCATGATAGCATTGTTATTGCGAGTGTGTTAGCATGCTGATGTTAGCATTTAGCTGCAACCCCCACAGAGCTGCTGTTTAGACTCTTGACTATTCATGTCCCTGAATGTATGAATGTACTATTGTTGTGATTGTTGTGTCATCTGCAAACATGCATCCATTTGAATTAGTCAGCTAAGGAAAGATCATTTGCATGAATCATAACAGTCTGAGGCAACTCCCTCGTCAGTTATTATTTGAATGACCAAACCAGCAAACACGCAATTTACCTGCACAGCAATGCAATCAAATACAAAGGTCTTGCAGCATCATTGTCACTATGTCCTATCACTTATTAGGTTTAGTGTTGTTGACGTTGTTTCAGAGGGATATTGATTCAACTCTACAGCAATTTTCGAGATAGCAGTATAGTGTTACATTTGTGTATTGGATTGAGAGACGTTTTGTAATATTCTGAAATCCATAAATGGGGGCAAAGCCTGAGAAACACACACTGGTGTTGCAGGAAAGAGAAGAAGAGTTGGTACATCAGCTCAGTTTGTTTACAGACGGACCTACCGGAGCAACTGCTGTTTCACCTGCTGTTTTGTGCTGCAATGCTCCGTGGGAGTGCACTAATGATGATGATGAAATCACTTACGACTCGCTTGAGTTACACAGAACTCCTACAACTTTCTCGAGATATACAGACTTTTCTTTCTTAACGTATTCCTCCACTAGACACAAATCAATTGTTACCCTTCAAGCGTTTGTTCATACATTTTATTGATTTGACTTGAAGTTCACCCCAGGACATAGTGAGGTAGCAGCAACTTTTTTTTTGCTCAGCCCAAATATCTCCAAATGAGAAACTCCAAACTAGATACCTAGCCTGAAAGTACATGGTTATATATACTGTAGCACAGCTCCAAACAATTCAGCATGTACAGGATGTTCGAGAGACACTGCTGCATCTGGAGCTATCATTCTTCAGTGGACAATAATACTTTATATTGTAAGTTGTGGTGAAGTTTGAAAGGGTATGCAGCCCCCCAAAAGACAAAAAGAAAGACAAAGATTAAGATGTTTATTTTCATAAATAACTGTATTTATTATAATATAAATAAACACTTGGTCAATGATATTGTTGGCTTAAAAGTGTTTTGTCAGTTTCACTACAATTTACAAAAAAGACAAAATCAGATGCACAATTTGTAAACACTTTAACTAATAAAGTCCCCTAAACATTATGTAAACAATGATAAATGTTAGTCCATTTCAACTTTTTGTTCTATACAGCTTATATTACATTTGATCTATTTGATTACAATAAGCTATCGATGATAAAGATATTAGTAAATGTTCAGAATACTTAATTGCATGTACATAATATATAAAGTGACATTGTCATAATTTTGTGTTTATTTTTGTGCAAAACGCTCTAGTAAACTATAATTTGGCATTTATGAGAAACCTTTAAAAAATTGTTTTTCTTAATAAAAAAAAATCATAGATTTACATAGCCCCTTGGGAAAAAAATAATAATCTCCACACAATGTTTTAAAGTCATGCTCAAGCTTCCAAATCCAACATTCATCTCCTGAGAAAGAGAGTTACAGGGGTGAAAAGTGTATTTCTTTCTTTCTTTCTTTTTTTATTTGTTGATTTGTTACCTCAATTCAGAAAATGAGGAAGGGCGCCCACCGGCATTTCTTTCTTTTAAGTTATTAAAAGGAAACAAAGCAACCAGGTCAATAGAAAAAGCCCAAAAGAAGCGACCTTACCGCATTTTTTGCATTGCATTGTTGCATCCATTCTTAGCTTGCAACTTTACATTTTTCTTGTTCTAAACTTAAAAAAGTTGAACATTTTATTTCAGTTTTGTATTTAATTTTAAGCTTTTTGTTAACTAAACTTGAAGAAGAAGAATTTAATTATATGTTTTGCATTTAATTATATGTTTTGCATTTTGTTTTATTTCTGCATTTTTGCAAATCGGCATGATGTGCTCGTATATATCACACTAGGTACCTGGCTGAGTGGTGGCGGTGGCGGTGAGTGACTGTTGTGGATTGGGGTTGTGTACAGATCCTGCAAAAGAACAAGCTAGACCGGTGTAGAGGAGAAAGACAGGAGCCCAAATAAGCAGCTACACTGCCCAAAAAAAAGCAACCGACTACCAATATTTGTGAGTGACGTTTCAGAAAAACAAGTCGCTTCTAATAAGCAGTTTTGGCAACTCTGTAAAACGACCCTGAGTATTTGGCAAAATGACTGGTAAAGCCTTTTTTCCAAGATGCATCACTTCTGCAAAGTTTTTATTCTGCATATCTGGCAGGCAGTTTAACATCTCTAATAATGGTAGTTGTACAGGAATGCACACTGTGAAACACAGATGTATTTCTGATCCTCTTAGCACTCTCCGAAGTGTGTTCACACACACATAAACTTGTCTGAGAAACCCTCCGAAGCCTCAGATGTTCTACCCCACAGGCTTCGTGCGGGTATTTCTGGACTGCGAGGTGATAATTACAATTTGCACTCTGCAGGCTGCTGCAGAGATGTAAAGACCAGTAGGAGGCGTGATAGCAAACAAAAATGCAAGTTGAGAAAAACCACAGGGTTTATACGGAGGTCTGTGAGAGACGAGCGTATGAAAAAAATTGTTCCACGAAAACATGAATCACTACAGACTGTATAAGACACATAATGAAAGGACAATTTGAATGTGAAAGAAGTTATACATGCCACTGTTTATCTCCCTTTTGAGCATCCTGAGCTGAGGTGAGATACAATGGAAAACAGTGCAGTAGTAAAGGGGAGCGATGTGGTGTATTGTACAACAAAGGCTTTAATACTCAATACATCTTGGGCTATCAATCGATTAAAACATTGGAGTGGGCAAATATGCGTGCTTTATGCACTTGACAATGACTTGATTATCATAAAGTGGGCATGTCTGTAAAGGGGAGACTCGTGGGTACCCATAGAACCCATTTACATTCACATATCTTGAAGTCAGAGGTCAATGGACCCCTTTGAAAATGGCCATGCCAGTTTTTCCTCACCAAATTTAGCCTAAGTTTGGAATGTTATTAGTTTGTTGCGGCATGCTAGTATGACATGGTTGGTAGCCCAAAGACATCCTTAGGTTTTCTAGTTTCATATAATACCAGTATATTCACTGTACTTTTAAAACTGAGCCCACGACAATCTAAAAATTACAACTTATGTCAATGCGTTAAAGAAATAAGTGCGTTAATGCGCTATTATCACGTCAACTTTGACAGCCCCTAATTACATCACATAATATGAAAATGAGAGAACAAACCACATTACTGATGATTTTAAGTTAAGGTTAAAGGGATAGTTCGGGGGTTTTGAAGTGGGGTTGTATGATGGGGGTGTTTGCCCTAAAAGAGCAGATTCAGAAAACCTTTAAATCATGTACCAGCACTGGAGCAAAGCTATGTACTGCTGTGGACAGGGCAGCAGCAAAACAGATTTAACACACCAATTATGGACGTGAACATTGTATAGATAAATTACAGCACCCTTGTCCTCACCCCTATCTCCCCCGTACCATGCATCAGCTTGTCCAGATGCTCCCCACAGAGTTTTTTCTGTTCATACGGCTTATGATGTTCAGCGCAAATATGCTGGCACATCTTGAAAGAAGTGCCGGTATGCTGGAAAAAGTCACGTTACGCTAAGGAGTAAAATGAAGACGTGCTGGTACGGCGTACCGGTGAGTACCGGCCAACTTCGAGCACTGTTTACTACAAGAGTTAGTTCATGCCTGTGCCTGGGTTATCTGTATTCAGGTAATTCATTTAGTCAAGTCTGTAGCCTACAGTACATACTGTACACTGCACTCTATTTAAATTAATACACGCACACACACACACACACACACACACACACACACACACACACACACACACACTGTCACGGCTGGCAACAAATCACCTATCTGCCTAGAATAAACAGATTACACAGGAGACCTGATAAGAAATCCTTGAGGAATTGTTCAAGTAGAAAGGTGCATGCATTAAAAATTCAGTCTTACATGGAAAAGAAAGGTTAAGACTGTAAAGGTAAAATAGTAATTATACACAACACACGTGGAGCATCAATTCGGGTGCAGGGGCCATGCTGGAGTAGTAGGGGGTGGCAGCCGGGCCCCTTGTGAACCTTTCCTGCCACCGATATCCCCGT
>CAKALG010035405.1:0-12658 GCA_916700815.1 Helicolenus hilgendorfi | reverse complement strand
AACATCAACCGAATATGTAATATATATAATAATATTAATATATAATTAGTAAGCCACATAATTACTGCGCCTGGAAAAGTGAAAAGCACTTTATGCCTTGTGGTTATGCATCCGATTCAACTGTTATCAGGCCATTAAATAGGCACCATATGTGGCTCAGTAAGGGCCTATTACATTGTGAAAGTGAAACTTAAAAGCAACACATTCTAACATGTTGGAAAACTGGATGAAACGTCACCTTTTGAACACAAACAAAAATGTTTCTTTTGGTTTAGGCAACTAAACTACAACTTCTTTAGGTTAAGGCAAAAAAAAAAAAAACAGTTAGATTTAGGCAATAAAACTAAAACATCTTTAGGTTTCGGCAACAAAATTCCAACTTCTTCAGGTTTAGGCAAAAAAACCCTCTTAGTTTAGTTTAGGGAAAAGCATTGTGTTTTGGGTTAAAATAACTAAAAACACAAAGACAGCTGCATATTGTTGGTGTCACACAAAATGTGAACACCAGTCTGCATCGAACTTTTGCTTCTGTTCCTGTCATAATTACTACGGTCGCATGAGGTCGCAAACCTGTTTTTTTAAACCTTCTTTCGGTAATCAACCATTTGAATAGATGATACAACCTACTAGTGGGTGTAGTAGGCCCCTACTGACCCACATGTATGGGGCTTATAGCGACTGATAACGCCTATTTAATAGCCTGACAACAGTCTAATCGGCTGGGTTATAAGTCTCGTCACACATAGAAAACTATAACATTTCATGACTCATTTAAAATCGTGTTATCTAAACCTTGAAATCAATGTGAATTTGTCTATAAAATATCGCATAAGCTTAAAATTATATGCAGCAAACATCTTGCATGATTCAATTGAATTGTTCATGCTCTCTATAATCCTTAAATCTTGAATGAAAGTACCCTTATGTCTGAGGTCTTGGTTTGTTTTTGTCAAGTCTCGGTGGAGACTGGTTTTCCAGGCCAGAGCAGCTCACATTCACCTTCTAATTTCAAGCTGTGCTTCACAGTTCATTGTATTTTCTGTCTCCCCGCTGTCTGCAAAGTCGCGAGTTCATCTGGTATTCCTCTTTAGAAAAGTACACGGAATGGATTCTGTCACAGAGAGTGCTGACTTTATTTTTTATACCGAGAGAATAGTCGCAGCTCAGGGATGATGGTGTTAACAAGTGCCTGAGCTGTTGTTTATCATTGCCATCCACTATAATCACAATGTAATTGTATTGGTAACAATTGCACTTCTAGTTAATTCTTTCCGCAGTGTGTTTTAGATTTGTAGTGTTCAGGCTTTGGGGGACAACTCTGAAGGATGTTGCTGTCCTGCAGCTGTTGTACCATCTCCGAGACACTAATTGCACCCATTTTCCTTGGACATGTTCCCATTGCTGTCTCCTCAGATAGAGCAGTGTTGTGTTTCTCTTTGGCTTAAGACAGATTCTCTAGTGAAGGCATAGTTAGGCTGAAGGATGAGAGAAAAGAACACAGCGAGACAGAAAAACACACGGGAGAGAACGACACAAAATCTGCAAAAAAATGTGGAACTGAGATGAATAGACCCTTCAAATCTTTAAAATTAGTGTCACTGTAATGATGGCAAGTCGCCAATTGGTTTCACACTTGCTATTTCTGGCAATAGGCCATGAAAGTGTCCTAGCACTGCAGCTACAGAAATCTGTCCAAATTCGATTTGTCCTTTTCAGCCTTGAAATGCTGTGTATTCCACATCAAATACTTCTAAACTAAAAGTTTAGTCCAGCATCAAACAGATGGCATAACTATAACAAGCAAGTTTAGTGTTGTGCCAATAATTCTTGTACTAAGTCATAAAATATTATTTCTCCTAGGAATTTGAGCTCAAAATGAAACCACACTCATTTTCCTTGTTCTATTTAATTTTATGATTTTTGCAATACCAGTTTATAAGCAAATCCAATAGTTTTTAATACCATTTAGTCATTCTAATAGTATTAGTTATATTAGTAGTACTTATAGCATAGGCTATATATAAGAAGTGGACGTAGTCACTGTGACGTCACCCATTAGTTCGTGGACTACAGTTTTGAAGCCTCGTGTTCGTCATTTCCATAAATGTCTCCAAGAACACATTCTCTTTTTAAGTCTGGTCAAAAGACAGGAAATCAAAGTTACAGGTACAATGACAGTCATAACAAAACAAATTGAACAAAGTGAACAACTACAACATCATACAAATATATCTTGCAGTATAGGCATACTCTACTGTAGTCACAATTCAAATTCCAGCAGTGGCTAGAATGTCCCTGTCAAAATATTTAAACTATTGATGTTTTGAAATAGGTAGCCTACATACTGTAGGTGTGCGTGTCTAAATGGGATATGCAAAGGAACCAAATCATATCTATATTGTATACTGTATGTAATCAGTGGGCAACCTCCAGGTCTGAAAAGTGAAGCCAATGCTGAAGTGCCTTAAAATTGCATTCTTTCTAATAAACAGCAGGGGGCGACTCCTCTGGTTGCCAAAAGAAGTTAGATTATATAGAACTCTATGAGAAATTCACCCTACTTCTCACGTGCTTTATTACCTCTGTAAACATTGTCAACATGATTTTACGGCCTCAATCGCTAGTTTCAAGTCTTCTTCAATAAAGCATGATGCTCGTTTAGTAAATTATGGTCTCATTTAGAATAAAATAGGCCATAAAGCAGGGAATGCTTTAGGGCGTGACTACCTTGTGATTGAGAGGTCGCTACCACTGCGTTGTGCAGTCTGGAAGTTGTCATTGTTTTTGTCTTAGAACTTTATCCCCTTTAACAGTGTTTTCAGTTCATGAAGGTTAATTATAACATTGTGATCACCTTAAAATGTCTTGTTCAGCTTTCAGTTGTACTTTGCTCCACCCTCCTGTCACTTCTGGTTGCAAAAAAACAAAATGCCGACGGCCAACATGCCAAACTTGAGTCTTCAAAGTGGCAGTCCACAAACAAATAGGTGAAGTCACGAAGACCTCCACTTCTTATATACAGTATAGGTGTGAAATGTATTGATTAGACTTTCATTATTCACCTCCTCTGGAGCAAATCTTCTTCTCTCAGAATTGAGATTTAAATTATTCAGTGTGGTTAATTGAAGGCAAGAAATGCTCAAAATCTGTAGATGGTCTGAGGCTATGTGTAAGGTGGCCATGGCTAAATGCAGAAACATCAAAGCCTAAAAAAATTGAGAAATTGTTTGCTTTCATTTGGTTTGCATATTTGGCCTCTTTTCTTTCCATAACAGAGTTTACATCCAGAGGGCAGAATCATGTGAAAGCGACTTTAGAATGTACCATACAGTAAATTGCATATTAGTAATGCAGTCCAAATCCCTCTCCATAAACCACATAATGAGATACTCCGAGTTCAGCTGAGACAAACCTCCCTTTTCCTTTTTTTCTCGAGTCTGGATCATAACCTGTCACACTGATGATTTCATGCCTTTTTTTCTCCTCTTTGCTCACTGAGGTGTTTGACGATGTGATGAGCACCATGAGAAGTGCGGGAAGGCTGCCAGTCTTTTTGATGTCAGGGAGATGCCAGTGTGTGGAGGTGCATAGCAGAGCAGCATCCAAATTCACAAAGGCAGCTTACTGTTTCAGGGCACGAGGATGGTGAACCCCCTCTTCAAATTTCGGGTTTATGTTCTGTTGTTTCAGGCTTCGGAGCCACACGGCACCACTTCCTCGCTGTTCTTTACTGAACACTGGGAGGGTGGAGCTTTTGTTGAGTGCATAACAATCTCTTATTCGTAGTTTTTACATTTATTCTTGATTAAAATCATATTGGACTATTCTGCAGCTCGTGATATGCATCCAATGCAATTGTTTAGTAGTGCCCCTTTATGTCGCCAGATGGAATGTATAGGGTGTATAGGTCAAGCTTTCCCTAACCTTGAAAATACAGTTATTTCCATGCACAATATAAAATGGAACATGCTGTTAGTCAAACCTGAAGGCGAGGTTACTATGGCAATAAAACAGAGCACCGCAGGTACCAACAATTTAGCCATCATTCACATGGCTTCACATGGCTCTATACAAAGGGACACAAATTATACAAACACAAATTACTTTTCATGTTTTCACTGACCTAGTGAACTATCCCAACAACTCCTGGACGTATCAACACAAGGTGCTGCATGGACATTCATGATCCCCATTAGATGCATCCTAAGGACTTCGGAGATCCCCTGACTTTTCCTCTCGTGCCACCATGAGGATCATTTTTGGTGATTCCTTAGCATTTCATGTACCATCACCACCAGGCCAGCATTTTAATTTCTTCCATACTTTGTTTTGAAAGTATTAGTCACAGCATGTGAGTGCAAGGCAGCAAGAGAAGGACCCAAACACAGACAATTGAGGAGGACAGGAATAGTTCAATGACTTAATGTCAAACTGAACGTATGTCAGGCTTAGGCCGAAGTTATACTTTCCGTATCCATCCGAGAGGAAGTGTTACCATGCCAACATGCTTAAGACAACAAACATATCTGCTAAACAGCATGTTAGCATTGTGAAGTTAGCTCAAAGCAGTAGAAGTACAGCCTGGAAGACCCAATCCCAATGTCCACACCCACAGACTTACAGACTTTGAGGCACATTCCCACAGTCTGTGAGGGATTAGGGCTGTCCCACTGTCAAATCGTCCTTGAAAGACATTTTGAGCCCTTTATGAACGCTTTCCATAAGTCGGCATTTCTGCAGACTTTGCCTGAGAGAATTACCCACAATTAATAGCAATGTGACGTTAAATACAGGGTTACCATGGTTACCAGAGGAAGCCCAGAGGTGTAAAAAAAAAAAGAAGATATACAAGGAGGACGGCACATGTGTGTTCAGCCAAGCATATTTCATTTGCACAGAAACATTAGCATTAAGGATTTAAGATGGTACATAAAAAAAACACATGAAATCAGGGATAGCATTAGACTATATTACACACCTAGTTTATTCATCAACCATTTCTTTTAATTTTGTTTAATCAAGTTTGATGAAAACTAGTAAATTGATTTTTTGACAGTTAGTCTTGTAAGGCAAGAGCCTGGAAGACGTTCAAATAGGCAGTAAAAAATGTTAAATAAAAACCCACCATTGGAATCGTCAAGGTAACATGATAATTTCACCACAAAGTGCTGTCCCATTCATATTTATATCATTTAAAGCCTTGTAGCCTCTCACACTCAACCGTTTACCAGGTGATGCAGTCAAGTCCCTGAGGGTTCTGTGCCTAAGGCCTTATAGGGGGGATGTTGGGGACATTGGGATTGGACCATAGAGTCGCTAGCACGGCTGTAGACTCTTAGTCTTGTAACTGCAGGTACCATAAGCAGCTATAGAATTGATTGGTCTCTCTAGTCCTGAGAAAAGGTATTTGATTTAGTTTCCAACTTTAGAGACCTATTTGATTTCATGCCTTGTTAATTTTTACCCTTCTGTTCCGACAGAAGATTTAAGAAAATGGAGCCAGTCCTATAAAGAAAGTAATTATGCTGTCATATCCAGAAGTGGCCATGTTCACTACACCCTGAGTGGCGTCTGCCATTTTAATTACCTCGACTCTGTGTGGTCTGATACAATAGCTTATCATAGCTAACATCCACACATCCGTCCTCATATAAACTTACCTGAGTGATGATACGACTTTTTCCAAGTGACTTTCTTTCAACAACCCGTTCCGAACTTGTTTCTCAGCCCTTTGCTCAACTCCACTGCCTTACTCTCTGTAAAGCAAAATTGCT
This sequence comes from Helicolenus hilgendorfi, assembly GCA_916700815.1. Classification (NCBI taxonomy): domain Eukaryota; kingdom Metazoa; phylum Chordata; class Actinopteri; order Perciformes; family Sebastidae; genus Helicolenus; species Helicolenus hilgendorfi. Next base: position 6,884 of record CAKALG010035405.1, on the reverse strand, counting down.
TTTTATCCTACTGTTTGTCTGTCTTTTGAAGAAACACGGTAGGGCGTATCACCACAAGGTGTCTCATTTGCCTTGCTACTGGCTGTGTGACTCCTTTGTGTATTCATTATAGTTTGAAATACAGAACTTCCATGTCCCCTGCTAGCATTTGGACCCAGACAAAATATTGCACAAATTGCGGTGTTTTAAAGCAAGCCTTGCAGGGAGAAAGGGTTAGTTTTTCCTTCATGTCTCTCTGTATTTGTCTGTACATATATATGCATAATATAATTCTGCCAAATTTCCGTCACTCTAGTGTTGAGGCAATATGAGTAGAACTGAAGCTGAACACTGCCAGCTCTTATCATCTGTGATGCCGGAATAAAACAACCCAAATACATTGTGATGTAAAAGTCGCTTGGAAAGCAACACACAGGCACTCTTTTGATTGCATTCATGCAGAACAAGTGGTAAAATTAAAGGAATAGTTAGAAATTTGGGGAAATACGCTTACTCACTTTCTTGTTCAGAGCTGGATAAGAAGATCAATACCACTCTCCGTATAAACGGTAAATATAAAGCTACAGCCAACAGCTGGCTAACTTAGCGTAGCATAAAGACTGGAACGGTGGAAACAGCAAGCCCAAAGGTTAACAAAACACTTATCAGCAATTCTAAATCTCACATTGTATCTTGTTTGTTTAATCCTTACACATAAAAGGGTAAAAACAGAAATTCGCCATTTTATGGGGGTTTATGTCCTAAACTATTTCTTGACTGGGATTAGAACACCGTAGCTCTTGTGAAGAGGACCTGCGCCATTGTAGCAAACGTAAACATCTCCCAATTTGAGTCCATTAATATCGAGTATCCACTGATACCAAGTCTCATCGGATATAATATACCTAAATCCAATATTCCCCAAAAAAATCACCTAAATGTGCATTACATATCTATCGGACCACTTTAATTTTCATGAGCTTTTTGATCCAAATATACTGAAGGTCCTGGTTCAAATTATTATGTTTATAGGCTCACAGTATTGATCTTATATGACTGAAAAGTTCAACTGGGAAAGGAAGTAACACTAGAACAGATATAACACTCTGTTGGAGTTGTTAGAAAATTTAATTTCTAGCTGAATGTTTTATATACTGCTCTTTGCTAATTAAAAAGATAACATATCTTTTAGTGCGAGAATTTAGTGGATCTGTGTATTTTTGCCTGAATAATTGGTCACATTCACACACTTTAATTTCCACTTGGATATGCAGCGAAATGCTGTCACAGAACTGCAACTCCAGCAGGGTGAGGTGTCTATCCTGTCCAATAAAGGCAACAAAAATATTAAAAAAAGAGATGAACATACTTCAAACACTCGATTGCTGTCACTATTTTGATGGGTAATCTTACAAATTAAAAGAACACGTGCAAGACATGAAGTGAAATCTAAAGTAGTATTTGCATGACTTGAAAAAAAACTGCAAGTAATTGTTTAAAGTGAACTTTTTCTTGGTGGATTAAAAGGAAAAATGTTGGTTACATCTGAAATAGTTGCATCAGTAGACTTGACTCTTTCAAAAGGAGTGATTAACCAAAGAAATACTGTCTAATTCTGCAAAGAAGCAAGGAAGGAAGATGAGTCATGCAGTCGATAGATAACAGGGTGCATACGCAAGCAGGAAGAAACCATGAATTGGAAGGGCACATTACTAGCACCCACTAGAACAGCTGTGAGGGAAGAAACCTAGTCACTGCTGACAGAGAGTCACATGTTTCCAATGATGTAATGATCGATACTAAGTTGTGAATATCAGTGCAGCTATGAATGGAACTCAGCAGGAGGGTTTCAAGCATAGCGCTATCAGTCATCCATAAAGAGCCGAAGTCACAGTCCAGTTTTATACCTGTAGCATATACCACTTTTTTCCTTTACATATAGCTCTAAAGCCAACTGGAAAACATTTCACAGCTGACTGAGACACTATTAAACGAAGTGACTCCAGAACCAATATATCACTGTGAGTAGGAACATAAGTTCTAGCAGGGAGACTCAACTTGCACACCAGTTCTCTGTCACCCTCGGACTGCAGCTAATTATTTAACACAGTTTAAACTCCTACGGCTGTTCACAGTATCTTGTCATTAAAGGACTTGCCCCCTCCATTTCCCCACTAACACTCCAAGGAGGCTGCATTGAAGTCTCTACTGAAAGATCCAGGCCTTTTCTTTTTCCGAGAAGTATATATCTGTAAAGCCACAGGGGTTGCTGTTTACACAGTTTTTATGTCTGAATCAGAGTTTGCAATTCTTTGGGTATTACACCACTTTGTCCTACAGAAAAATAAACTGTAGCACAATAGGATACAACATGGGGGTTGCAGGTCTTCTGAACTAACAACAAAAGGCCATATCGACATAGAGTCTTGTCTCTCGCTGTTCACTTCCTGGTTCCTACCAACAGTCAACATTGGTTTCTTTTATTTATTGTCCTTTATTTAACCAGGTTAGTCCCATTGAGATCAAAGATCTCTTTTACAAGGGAGACCTGGCCAAGATAGCAGCAAGACAGTTATATTGAAAGTAACAGACAACACATGAACATTAAAACTTGCTCATACAAAACACTTTCACACAGACAACCTGGACTGCAGCGATTTCACCAGCGCCTTAAACTCATTCAAGGTAACTATGTTTTGAAGTTGAAGATCAGATTGTACATTATTCCAAGCAGTAGGTGCTGAAAACCTAAAAGCTTTCATTCCCAATTCAATCCGTACTTTGGGAACAACAAATTGCAAAATGTCAATAGAACAAAGATTATGACTTCCAGTTTTCCTTTTTAAAAGAAAAGACAAGTAGGAACTAAACCCAGAATGCTTTTGTAGATAAACACATACCAATGACTGAGGCGACGAGAACATAAGGATGACCAATTCACTTTAGAGAAGAGTACACAATGGTGAGTCAAAGAACGACAGTTTGTAATGAATCTCAGTGACCCGTGATACACGCTATCCCGCATGCGAAGACAATGAGCAGAAGCATTCATATACAACACATCTCCATAGTCAGTAACAGGCAAAAAGGTAGATTCCACCAGTTTCTGTTTCATACGAAAATAAAAGCAAGACTTGTTTCTGTAGTAAATCCTTATGAGCTTCAGTTTTTTTACAACATACTAAATGTGCTCCTTTTAACCATGACCACAATTGTTCCCTAACATTAACCAAGTAGTTGTATAACCGAAAGCGTAATCTGTCATAGTGGTGTCAGATCAACTCATTCTCACCCCCAACTCGTCAAGTACAGCCACCTTGAGAACGTTAAAATCTCTAAAGCTTGTGTTAACCACAGACCTTATTTCAGGCATCCAACTAAAAAACCCATTGACTTCAATGTGAGGGAAACGGAGTGCTAACTCATTTCTGTGTTTTAGGAATCAAGATGTACAGATATAACTGTCCCAGAAAGGGGTAAAGGCATTATGTCTTGGTCTTGTGAACACACTATACTATAAAACATTTACTCTAATGATGCCTATCAAGTAGTCACTGAGGTGGTTCTGCCTGTTTTGACTCGAGAGTGTCAGCGTTGCTAGAATTAGCAAAGGTTGCCGTGTTCCACTCAGGAGGTTTATCTAGAACGACAAACAAACTCCATTTGACTTATCTTTAGCCAAAGCTCTCCAATATGTCAGCACACACACTTCAAAGGGGGAATCATTCTTTTATTAGGTTAATCATAGTTTCAGTTTCTCTTTCAAAATGGTTAGATCAAAAGGCATAGCCGAGTTATTATCTGGGATTTCTGGAGGATATGCACATTCAATCAAGTGTGGAGGGAGACAGGATAAAAAGAAGACGAATAAAAATGTTTGATTGTTATTCAGTGCGTGATGAGATGATACAGACCCAATCAATATTCCACAGCCAGGCTTTTGTTTGAGAGAGAAGTCCATTCCACTCTTTGTCATGAAGATCCCAAGAGTTGGCCTCGAGTAATATTAATACCATGAATTAGAATTGAAAGGATGGCAGCAGGTGCCACTGAGCCGTTACATTTCGTATGAGTGGATGAACACTTAGTGACAGAAGTTGGCTATTGCTCCCTTGGTTGCAGCAATTATACTGCTGAAAGGGCACACAATACACAATGAGGGGAAACTTCGCCACATCTCTTTGTATGTGTCATCCTTATACATCCTTGCTGCAGAACAGTATTGTTACGCTCGGGAGGATTAACATGACATCCATATTAATGTAAGGCTTCCACATGCGGGACCAACTCCAGGGGCAAGATTTCAGATGAGTGATGTCTTGAAATTAAATGATCTAAAGATAACAGACAGTGCTCCCATTTACAATGCAAACTATGTGCAGCAGAGCAGTGTGATAGCCCAAGAGGGCATGCTTTACTGTGGTCGTGTGTGAAAGAGATGCAATGTACAGAATCACAAATATATCCATAACCACAACATGTAGCCAAATGTACTCAGGGGTATTACAGATAGATATAAGTATTGTCAATTAAGAATGATAGATATTTGCCTTGGTAAGATTTTAGCATATTGTTTATGCTAAATGCAGTACCTGTGAGGGTTTCTGGACAATATTTATCATTGTTTTGTGTTATTAATTGATTTCCAATAATAAACATATACATATATTTGCATAAAGCAAGCAGATTTGCCCACTCCCATGTTGATAAGAGTATTACATAATTGACAAATCTCTTTAAGGTACATTTTGAACAGATAAAAAAAATGTGTGATTACAAACTTTAATTTGAATCGATTGACAGCCCTGTATTATATACATTATTTCATGCAATTTAATAAATGGTAAGCAACCAACCAACCAATAGTGCATGTTTCATTTGAACTGACTCCTTAAAGAGCTGCTTTTCATCAGCCCTTCTTTTATTTCTTGCACCAGCTTCCTATTTAGAATCAAACTAGTCATTTTTTTTGGCTCTGCCTTGTCTCTATCTGTCATTTCTGATAATGGTGCCTGTCACTTCAAGGCATTTTTCTAAAGTTACAATTCTGATATTATGTTGTTTTCTAAGTCTGGTGCACTACTCTATGTTTTTTTGTATTGTATTTCTTTTGCTATTATTTCTATGGATTTCTTATTTTTTGGTTATTTCCAGGCTGTACATTTTATAAAGATATGTCTGATATGTAGGCCTATGTATAGATTCAACAGGAAAGTGTTGGAAATGAAAAAAATATATAAAATAAATGTGATGACCTTTTTCATTAGCATGGTCTGTTCCATATAGTCTTGTTATCAGTTCCTAAAATGCTTTTCCATAATGTATGTCAGTCTACACATTTCTGTAAGTAACAGAGCTCCAGAAAATGTTGAGTATAGAGTTGCTTTAGTTGTCACAACAGGTCTCTATAAAGGTTCAAGTTTAAAGGGTCGTGGTACATAGACTGATGAGTATCGACATGAGACACAAACACTTTTGTCATCAAAATTGGAGACAAATTGTTGACAGCTATTTCTCCCACACTAGCAACCTTCCACAAAATTACTTAGAAATCAGCAAGTCGATCAATAAAGACATTCTCCTAAAATTAACTCCTTTACGTGAGCATTGTCCACTGACTGAGAAACTGGCAGAGGCAGGTGAAATCTTTAGAAAAAAAAAAAATTTAGTTGCGGCATTTTTTAAGTGCTTGTGAAGTTCAATACAAGAATAGTGCCCTCTAGGGTACCCTTCCGCTGAAGCAAACATAATAAAGTGCCCTCTAGGGTGCCCTTGTAGTGGAGAAAACGTGATGAAGTACTCTCTAGGGTGCCCTTCCAGTGGAGAAAATGTGATGAGGTTCCCTAGGTTGTCCTTCCAGTGAAGAAAATGTGTGTGGAGTATGTTCGACATCTGGAAAACAAGTGCATCTAAATAAAACAAGCGCCACATGCCAACACTAGATTTGTCAGTTGTACACTTTTAAAACAAAAACTAAGAGCCCTGATAACTCAGTTACGACAACTCTAATCACATGACCTGAATGATGTCATGTTGTCAGCAAGCAAAAATAACTGTCACAATGTTTACGAAGTTAATAACAATAAAATATAGATAAATAGAATATAGGTATAGATACTAGGCAATGAAGCAACTGATGCATTCAATACAAGCCTTTCCATATTAAAGGACTGTATTACATCTGCAGCTAATAGTTATTTTCAGTTTAATATATTGTTTCATATATATTTTGTATTAATATATATATATTCATTGTATTATTGTTAATTAATAATAATTGAAGTGTTTAAACCTTTAACTGAATTAATGATTAATTATTTATCAGTTCCACTAAATTGAAATCAAAATTAAATGATCTGATCTGATATGTAAGGAAGGCTTCTAATCAAAAATTGATTGAATTGTGATTATAGATAAAAAAAGTAATGTATAAGATGTTTTTTAAGCCACCATGTTCGAAAAAGAAAAAAAAAATAGAGCTCACTTGGATGCCCCTATAGTAGATAAAACATGATGAAGTGCTCACTACGGTGGCTCAATAATGCAAGAAAATGGTGGAAAATGCTCTCCTGGTGCACCTGCTGTTTTTTTCTGTGAGCCGGTGCCCCCTGTATTTTTTTTCTGTCTGAATCTGCCACTGCCCTACAACTTAATATAAATACAACAATGATAGATGTGTAAATTTATAATATGTGACAACATTGGTCATCAAAATAATGATTCATAGTTGTCAAAAATCTCAAAAGTCAGTAATAGTAAGTGAGAGACCAAAGGAGTGATTTCTTGACACAACCAACATTAACACAATATTTACCTTGCAGTTCCTTTAGATCAGACCCAGGAAAGGCCACCATCTGGCCCATGTGGGTGGCCACCATCTGGACACCTGTACAGCCTGGATCATC
>CAKALG010035378.1:0-10636 GCA_916700815.1 Helicolenus hilgendorfi | reverse complement strand
TCTCTGCCGGCGCACCAGGCCCCGTCATAGAGGTCATCTTCATAAAGGCCAGCCTGCGGGCCAGAAAACAGCCATGGGGAGCATAATCTTATTCCAGATGTCCGTGTGGGAACACAAACACACAGCCCATGTTTGATGCAACACACCGACTGGTGCATTGCTTGTTTTTGTTACATATTTATTAATAATAGTGTTGACAGTGGACAGGGTGAAGCATGCAAAAGTCAATAAGGCTGAGATGTTTGGATTAATTCTCTGAATCTTAAATATGCCATCCAGACACATTTTCTTGACATTCGCTCAGTTTAACGGCTGAAAATGACAACAAAATGAAAACTAATTATAAAGAATGAAATGCTACTTTCTCTCTCTCTCCATGAAGCCTGTACTGCACCAGTCGACACTGTTGGCTCAGAGCGAGACGTGTGAACAGTCACACGCATGCTGTGTGCGTGCTGACAGGTCACATTGTTCATCCACTTCATCCAAATGTTAACATTATGATGACATGCTGCTCTGTACATGCTGAGTGCACGCTGTACTATCACTGCCTCCTTATCTTGACTATCAAGTCTCTTTGACGTGCACCACTCGTATTTTACATGGAGCAGCTAATAATTTAAAGATCTGATCACAGAGGTATGGGACATAATTAATTAATAACATTTACATATTCTCAGCTCAAAGATAAGTTAAAAGTACATTATGTAAGTTAACCTTCGGGGCGAAATCATTATACAATAACTGTACATACGTTAAGGAAACAAAGCGATGATCTGACAAATTTGTGAACTATAAAAGGTTTTGTAAATATCCTCAGCTTTAATTAATTATACGTTACATTCAAATTCTTTATCAAAGTCTTTAACATGAAGAAAGTTAATGAATTAGTCCTGTACATGTGACGTTTCCTCAAAGAAAAACTGTTTCATTTTATTATTTAATTTTAACCCAAACCACGATCTATTCCTAAAGCTAACAGCTTTTGTCACGTAACTTCTGTACTTAAGTTTCACCACTTCTAGTGTTAATCAAACCCAAACCACAATCTTCTCCTAAACCTAACTAAGAAGTTTTGTTGCCTAAGCCTAACCAAGCTTCTCATAAAAGTAGTTTTATTTTGAAAAGACTCGAGTGGAAATTGACACATGCGTCACATGTTGTTGGACATTCATAGGAAAACGCGCAAAAAATACGTTGTTGAAAGTCGTGCTGAACGTCAAGAAAGAAATTTAAATTTGTGTCTATGTACACGAATCAAATAGATTAAATTTCGTAACTATCTCACGACTGTGTTGGGTAAGTCTCACTTGGATGGTTACGACATTATGGCTGATGATCTAAATCCCATTTCAGAATATGAATGGCATATTCACCTTCTCTCAACAGTGACCTCACTGAAAACGATGTAAACAATACTTTTATTTGCATGCCGCTGGGAGAACATTTTCCAGCCTTAAGAAGCTGCCTTGAACCAAATTCCTAAAGCTTTAATGCATGACTGAGTTTACCATTGAATGATTTGTGAGATTTGCAAATAAATACTTCTGCCAACGAGGATCTGCTTTATGTTCAGTTGGTCTGTCAGTTAGCAGAATATATAAAAAATGGATTTCAATGCATGTCATGGAACAAGTGATTACTTTTGATGCCAATCCAGATCCAGATCCAGATCCAGGTACAGAGCCAAGACATTTCATGAACTACTTACTTGGATGAAAACAAAAACTTGGCACATGAATCCCATAATTGTCTGTCATTATGTGTATTTTGCTGCAGGATGAGGATACAGTTTGTAACATTTCTATTACAATGATTACAAATAGAGGATGTGCTATTTCAGTTCTGTCTAGAATTGCAATTGTTCATTTTTCACTGTCAGTTTGCATCTCCTTTAAAAAAAGTTAAATTCATCACAGACCTTTTGGTGTCTGCAATCCAAACAAAATGTACAAAAGTGGAAATAAACCAAGCTCACTGGCCACAGGCCCGATTCAACAGGCAACATCTGCTTTCTATGTTGTTTCTTCTGATTTTACAGATTGTTCTGGACACTATCTGTGCCCCTATGATCCCTGACAGGCACACCGAACAACAAATCCTTTGTTTTGTTGATTTCCTGATACAGAATGTCTTGTGTGGATTAAGGGCATGTGTGCGTGTTTCATTAATGGTGTGCAGAAGATGAGGCACGCTGCAGACTGTACACATGCTAATACCCTCAAAGCACCGCTCGCACTAACAGGAAATACCTCTTCTCCCAAATGCCAATCCTTTCTGTTGGGTTTGGGGACATGCCCCCGGTTTAATGGCAGCACTGCTACTTTCTCTGTCGAGTTGAGTATTAAAAATCCACATTTAACTGAGCAAAAGCCAGCTATATCGCAGCCGCCATCTTTCCACGGAGCTTGAATATGAACTTTAAGTGATCCTGAAATTAAAAGATGCTATCTCTGGATCATATTTCCTTTGTATTGCTGCTTTGTGATGGAAAAAAAAGTGATGCTTCCAAGAAAAGGTGATATTGCCCAGGGTATAATGCAAGCCCCAACATTTCTGCTACGCTTGCCCAAGCTACCAACTCTTCACATTCCCGTCTTACCTGAATGTTAAGACGACCTCTGTGTGCTCCGAGGCCGTAGCGTTTCGTTGTTGAAGCGTGAAGCTGGAAGTCATCAATCTTCAACGTCTCCAGTCCCATGGGAGGGCATTCTGGGTAACGAGAATGACAAATTGGCCTGTGATGGTAATATTATGTATCACGTGTTGCATTGCTCCGGGATCATTGCTTTCTGACTCCTTTGACTCGACAGTAATGAGCAATTTAGACTTTTCACAGTGAAGGAAACAAGACAGCAGCTGCTCTCTGTGTTTGTTACTGAAAATAATAGGTGCTCCAATTATACAGACAAACACAATGAAGTCAACACATAGTGAACAATGAACAGTTTCATTTTGATGATGTGAAATGGCCAAATTAAAGGAGAATGTAATAGTTATGATGGCGGCCATTATCAGTGCTGGTGTTTCTTCATTCTGCCTCCGAACCAAACAACAATAGTAACTCAAATTTACATCTGGAGTTATTGCTGTCAAGCAAGTCTCCTCTGCAGCTAATTAAATCACCTGTAGGAGACAAATAAAGACTGAATAATAAAGAAATAATGACACACTTCTATCTATAAACAACACATTTTCTCAAAACATGGAAAATCAAACTACACAAGGTGAACCCACGAGAAGGAAATGGAGTTTAACAGCGTGACGGGGGCTTTGATGTCTAACCTGCTATGAATCTCAAAATGTGTCAGTCTTCATGGATGATTAATGACTGCACACTATGAGCGTTTCCTTTTTGTAATTTTGCAATGCGCGCCTATCACAGCCATCTAACTGCGGCCTGAATACACGATTAAATTGTTGAAATGACTAAAGCAATATCATGAAAGGGAGAAAAGCTGCAAACCTGTCAGGCGTGTTTAAAGGTATTCTTACAAAGATATATAATTTGATCAAAGGAAGATATTTCAATGTCAGAATGGATTTGGATTACTAAAAGGTCTCATATTGTTTATCACCTACAGTACACACTGTATGCTGAAACACAATGCTACATACTGAGAGGGTTTTTGGTGCCAGTCCTATTAGCAGATAAGCTGACTAACCGGGTTAAAAACATAAAAAGTTGTGTTGATCCTTCTAGACCTTTTGCACAACATAGTTCTCCTGGAGCGCTCCAGCAATTTTAAATTGCTCCTCCAAAAAGTTGTGGGACAAATAGATAAAAAAAAAAGAAATTAAAGCAGTAGAGGCTGAGATATTCTGACTTTAAATGTGCTCTATACAATATCAAGAGCATTAATATAGTAGGAAACAGCTATTTGCTATGTAAAGATATAGAGGAGTAATGTCTACCTGAGCAGAGAATGAAGTCACTCTCCCTCTGTGTGTGTTGTAATTAGAGCTTCTCCATGCTTTGTTGACATAGCCGGGCCGCATGCATGTTCGTGCATGTGAGCGTGCCCCACTGACTAGCTCACGTCCGTCGCTCTGCACTGCTTTCATACGGCGGTTACAGCTGATAACCATTGCGGAAGCGCCATGTCACCATGTTGAGAGCAGTGTGGAGGCAATAGAAATGCTCAGTATTTTGCAATTAGAACCTTTAAGTTCGTAGTGTCAAGCTCCAAAAATCTGGATCCCACATTTCCCATAAAGCAACCTAATAATGGCATTTTCGTTTCATCCTCCCTGCGTGATAAACACCACGCTCTCGGTTTGTAATGCAGGGATCCTTTTTTTCGATATCATTTTCTCAGACTCCACTTCACAACCACATGTAGATGATGATACTATACTTTACTGTGCAGGTATCGTCCCGGTCCAAACCAAAGGACATGAGTAATCGACCATGCACTAGATCGTATCTTTACTGGCAGTGTAGACGATGGCAATTAGCAGCCATCGATATGACTAATCATCTTGTAATTAACTCCTTGGGTTTGGCAGTGTTCCAGTAACACCCACTGATGCCACAGCAATGGTTTGGCAGGCGTGCAGCCGTCTTCAAGGCACTCAGCCTTTACTTCAGAAAAACATCGTCTTTAAAAGAGAAAGCTGCACATCACTTAAGAATGTTTTCATTTGCTGCTGGAGGGAGTCTGCAGCTCATTGGAACAAATGCCTGTCTTTAAGTGATTGCAGAAACCGAGTTGGTGTTCACTAAATAGAGCTCTTTGTGTGAGATTGGCTCATCCTTTCACACTACAATGGATTTCAACCAGCGAGTGCCAAATGGGCGAATCAAGGTTGATGTGTGAAATCCCCGCTGCCCAGGGTCAGATCATGCTGTCTGCAGACGTCGACCCCGGATCGCTGCGATAGAATTTGAGAGCAAGAATTTCCGATTGGGCACCGGTCTGTTTTCACATACAGCATATGCTGCACATGTTGCTGTCATACAGCCAGGACTGCCTTCGCAAATGAACACCCAGAAGTGAAACAGGCACAGAGAAGACAAAGACATTCTCTTTTAAAAACTACTTTCGGAATCTGTGCTTTTTGCTTTTACAGGATGTATGCATGTTATTTTGGACATATAAGCTGGCTGTGCATTGTGTAACTGTTCTAGCAGCCTGATATGTCTGAGACATTGAAGACCGTCAATCACGTGAACCAGAGTTTGTAGAGAAGCCAAAGAAGATCAGCATCCAAAATCCACACATGCATGAGACAATTTATGTTTGGTGCTTAAAGCAAACATAACTTGATAGGGAATTAATTCCTGCTGTAACTGAAGCGTAAAAGTTGATTAATAACAAGCCACTGGTAAGACCCGTTCGTGTAGTATTCACAGTAACTTTAAACAGCAATAAAACACACGTGTTGATCTACTTGTGACCCTGTATTCTTAAAATCCTCCTGGAATAACAGGCCACAAGCTTTCTGAATGGAGCAAACATATTAGGGACAACCTGGCCCAAAGGATCGAGGTTAGCAGGACAAATCAATAGATGGGTGCCTGCCATGTTGCAAAGCCATAAATCATTATCACCATCTGAATGCAATCCTTCGCAAGAGGACCTACACAGGAACACAACATCTGGCCTTAACAATAATGAGTAATAGAAAAGACAAACCACAGTCACAGCCTCATGTGATGCTATCTAGGACACTTGCCATGTTAACTGCTGAGGCCCAAAACCAATTCTGGGATTAAAGCTTAGTCAGGCTATTAAAATAATTTATGTGTATGATTTATTATAAAGTTTATGACTGTAAGCTTTAAACAGCTTTCAAACAAAGCACTTTTTTAACCAGGTGGCTAACTCCAGGGTCTGAAAAGTGAAGCCGATGCTGAAGTGCCTTAAACTTGCATTCTTTCTAATAGCCAGCAGGGGACGACTCCTCTGGTTGCAAAAAGAAGTCTGATTGTATAGAAGTCAATGAGAAAATGAGCCTACTTCTCACTTGATTTATTACCTCAGTAAACATTATAAACATGAGTTTATGGTCTCAATCGCTAGTTTCAAATCTTCTTCAATACAGCATGATGTTCATTTGTAAATTATGGTCCCATTTAGAGTCAAATAGACCGTAAAGCAGGGGATGCTTTAAGGCGGGGCTACCTTGTGATTGACAGGTCGCTACCACGGCGTTGTCCAGTCTGGGTGTTGTCCGTGTTAATCTATACATACAACTTTAACCCTTTCACAGTGTATTTTCAGTTCATGAAAGTTCATTGTAACATTTTGGATTTTGTACTTAGCTCCACCCTCTCATGTCACTTCTGGTTGCAAAAAACCAAGATGAAGACAGCCAAAATGCCGAACTCGAGGCTTCAAAACAGCAGTCCACAAACCCCCGTAACTCTAAGGTACTAAGGTACCAACAGAAGTGGTGTCCTGTAAACTTAAATATTAGAGCGAGACTAGGTAACTTTTGCTAAACAGCGACCCCTGTGGCCACAAATGGTAATTGCAAGATAGCAGCACTATCAATTACTGTCAATTATAAGCTGTCATCTATCAAGAGTTTAAAAATATTAGCTAACATTAGCCCCCATAAGATACTTGTCAGACCAGACCAAGTAAAAGCAAATCTTCACAGTGTATTTTATTATTATTATTATTTCAGTTTTTCCTTTGAAGAAGCTTGTGTTAATTCTTCTTCTTCTTTTAAAGCAAGACTAACAACTCGTGACAGACTTCCTGAACCATCATTACACATCAACCCATGACACAGTTTTTAATTTTCAACAGCCTAAACTCTGCAGCTTGACTGTGCACATGTGAAAAACTGTGATATTTGAGCGGAAACATCTTGTTTCAACACATTTCTGTTACGTCCGATGGGAATAGCGTTTGAGCCGCAGACACATCCGCTGAATCAAACTTCTCGCTGGTCTTAAACCCCCTTGTTTAATGAATTCCGTCTTGTTTAGGTATGTGCAGATGTGGCAGTCACTGAAGTTCTGCTACACCTCCAACAATGGAATAGTTAAATAATTTGGTGGATAAACAATTTGTAAAGCTGTGTAATGGCACTCTTAATATATATAAAGTTTTATATTTTACATAAATCAGCTGCTACCAGGAGACGCTGAGAAAAATTTGGAAAGCAGGTTGGTGATGAGTCACAGAGTTTCAGCCGTGAAAACATGATTTTGGGAGACTGAGCTTTCCAGTTCTCGACTGGCTTCTTTGTGCCAGGCGTTGTCGGCACGGAGTTCCCATTTTCCAACATGCGAGAATATCCAACTTTCTGCTCCGATTCCCGAGTGCCAAATTAAAAATGGCAGCCTCTCTGTCTGTCTCGGCAGGTTCCTTACAACGGTTTCAACACAAACACATAAATTCACAGTTGGCCTCTCTTAACCTCCTCCGAATTATTAAATACAGCTCCCCGTTATGCTAGAGATGTCTGATACTGTGTAAATAAGTCTAATAGGGGCAATATCACCGCGTTCAGAGCTGTGGAAAGTCTGAGGTCAAAGCACATGCCCTGAATCACGCTCTCAGTCAGTTTAATCTGTCATCTGACATGACAGGAAGGCTACAGGGGCATCCTGGCTGCAGTTTAGCAAATAGATCGTGATCCATGGAAACCAAACACAATGCTTCATAGGCAAAGACGACGTCCGTGCCTCTGTGGCTTGACTCCACTTCTGAGAGCATCAACTTGTATTGCCAGACTTTTCCTCTCAGGGAAAATTACGCTCTGAAAAAACGCTCCCCCTCTCCAAAATATTTGTCATCTCTGAGAGAGTTTGGTTCTTTTCTCCCATCCTAACGGCTCCCGTGAAAGCGGAGAAATGATCCATGCACGTCGGAGGGGAAGCTGAATTTTTATGAGGTCATGAATTTCCCGTAACAAGTGAAGAGTGTCACCGGTTGTTCACTCACCCTCTTTTATCGAGCTGTATTGTCCTTCTCCTTCTGAGATGCTGTTTGGGGTTTTTTTGGGGGCGCCCTTCTTGTTCTTCTCAGCCTTTTTGTTGGCTGTTTTCACTATAAGGAAGGAAATGACATTAATGCAGGACCAGAAATAAAACTTTTTTCCATTTTTTAAAGAGGCTTTGACAGGCCCAATCTCCTTTTAAAACTGCTGATTCATTGTTGTTTACATAGAGATAGAGTGTAGACACAGAAAAAGAAAAACCTTGGCTGGATTCAGTCCTGCACATATGGATAGATTCAGGATTGGGGTCTGAACCAAGAGACAATCTCTGGGCACAGAACTCAAAAACGTTTAACTCTTGTGCTCCTTATATCTCCCACTCACAGTGGCTAACCCAGTGCTGATTTAAGATCTTTAATACAGTGATGCCATGTATAAGATGACCGCCTCAAGGTTTAAATCAGTCACGGAAGCACCCTTTACAAGGGGGCAGGATGTGAGCAGGCAGTCATGGAAGTGATTTGACTGATGTCAGGTCAGGAGAGGCCCCACGTGATAACAATCCTTCTCACATCTGAAAGTCTTTATTCTCATCTCATTGTGGGGACAGGTTAAATCCTCACCAGTGCTCCGAGCTGCATATGTGGTTCCGCGTAACGGATATTGAAGGATATATGTACTGTATACATATAGAAGGCTCTGAGATATGATCATTTAGACATTGGTGAGGTACAGAAAGTAAATGTCCTGTATTAAAAATTCCATTTAAAGGACCTGTGTGTAGCATTTAGGGGAATTTATATTGTTTTCTTCTCGTGTATAATCACCTGAAAATTAGAATCGTTGCTTTTTCGTTAGCTTAGAACAAGCCATTTATATCTACATAGGGAGCGGGTCCTCTTCGTGGAGCCGGCCACCATGTTTCTACAGTAGCCCAGAGCGGACAAACAAAACACTGCCACTCTAGATAGGGACTTTTTTGTTTTTGCGTCAGCCACTGTAGTTTATTCTACACGCTTGGCACACGGGAGAAGTTTCAGTTGGTTGCAATCTGCAAACTCACCACTAGATGTCGCCAAATCCTACACGCTGTACCTTTAAATAAAACCACTACAAACAGTGAAATGCACTCAATTATTGAATGTTTCAGGGTTTTAAATTATGGATGCTTTAACATGTGCCAATCAAACTTGAGACACAAGGTTTTGAACATAAAGTTTCAACATAAAATAAAGGTTTTGGATTGAAGCAATAAAAACAAGGTTCACAAATAGGTTTTTAATAATGTATGTACCCTGTTTCTCCAAGTTTTGGACCATTAAACCCACTTTCAGAGCAGCTTCCATTTACTCTACAGGTTGAGGAAAGTTCTTCAACCTGCAACAACAGCCTTTTGATATTAGCAAGCGTGGAGGAGGAACTACGGTTGGCGACACAAAAAAATGTCCTATCTAGAGCCGGTGTTTGGTTTGTCCGTTCTGGCTCCATGAAGAAGACCCGCTCTGTATGTAGATATAAACGGCTCATTCTAAGGTAACGAAAACACAACAATTCTTATTTGTTTTTGTTCTACCATCAATACACTGTCAATTATTTTACTTGCAGTCAGTATTCATGAGCCTCTAAAAATAATCTTGTTAATATAACGCAGTGTGATGGAGATAAAACTCATCAAAGAGAAGCAACGACTTCTTCATATTTCACTGTTATCATTTCCCTGCTCCAGTTCCACCTGCAGCAGGTATCTCTGCTGAGACACGTGACTCCACATACCTGAAACATGAGGTCACTGTCGACACAGCTGCTCTAAATTATCCACCACCAACCAACCGAAAGCCCTCACGCCTGTAACTGTCCTCCAATCACCCGGCAGGATCTCAAACATACCTACAAACCTGCTACTGCATGTGCTGCCAGAGAGCTGTGAGCTGTACGTTTCTGTGTGGACTGTAACAGGACAGCACTACTCCGTCTCGCTGCTTTTTTGGGAAAAACGTGGATCTCACATGTGTTCATGTAATGCAGTCCTGACCTCTGCTGTGGGTGAGGCTGTTAATCCTGCTGCTGTGCAGAAACACGGCTCTGATCTACGCGTATGGGGGGGCGAGGAGGAAGACTACCTGATGTGGAGGTCATTGTTATTGTTTTTTCTCTGAACATCCATCACCGTGTGAATTGAATCCAGCTGCTCCTCTAAACTGTGGGGCACTAGACATCGTTGTACTACGAATTTCACTTTAAAAGCATCAGCTGATGCAAAAAAGCCACAGAAACAGGTGCTATTTTTAATGACATTTGTGTTATTTTACTGAAACATGTATGTAAAAAAAGCTCAAATGATTAGCCATACACTGTCATCTAGTGGCAACACTGACACATACTTCAAAAGTTTCTGCAGAACTTTCTAGCTTAGATGTTGCACCAACACCAACCTGGAAATAATCATTATTGCTGATGGTATTGATAAGAACTATGCACAAGAGAGCTTGAGACTGACTTTCTAAAGTTGACCCTTTAAGAGATAGCACTGCTTTTACCTGATTTTGCATCATCCGTCTGCCTGCTGCTGCCTGCCTTTCCCTTTGCCACTTTCTTGGTAGGGTTTTCGTGCCTGTCAGGTATCGAGGCCACAGGCTTCTCCAGAACTTGGACCTGGTTGTACTGCTCTCTCGTCAGCAACTCCTGCATGTAGTAATCCTCATCCTCGCCGGCAGAGCCTCGGCCGAGGTCTGCGAGC
>CAKALG010035372.1:0-10073 GCA_916700815.1 Helicolenus hilgendorfi | reverse complement strand
TCAAATGTTTTCAGAAACACATTTTGGTGAACTATTTTCGTGAAATAAGAGAAGAAAGTTTCCAAACGAGCCTCCATACTGTTTCCGGTTTGAAAGCTGGGAACAGCAGCCAACGGAGGGAAAGCGTTCGTGCAATCAGGTGGGGACAGCCTGTGTCTAGTGACAGCCCACTACGCGTCCAATGTTGGGAAGCGTCGCGTCCCCTCGCGATAAAAAACGCCCCTGTGGACACATCCATAACAGCCAGCTGTGTCCGAGAGCCGTTTTTTCTTTTACGTTTTTTTATTAATTCAAGGCAGAATGATAGGATGATCTTCTCCGTGCCACGGGCACTCCATGCACTGACTGTGACTGAATGTTGTGTTAATGACGTCCTTTATTTTTGGTTATTATGGTATTCTGGAAATTATAAGGTTTAGTATAATTATATTGAATAATTTAAGTGATATATGTGCACACATACTAATCATAGGTCAAAACTGCGCTGAATTTGGCTGAATTATAAAAAGGCAGAAGTGGTAAAATGAAGAGCCGTTTGGGAGCTGAAAGAGCCGGCTCTTCTTGGTGAGCGGAGCCAAATGATCTGGATCACTAAAAAGAGACGTAATTCCCATCACGAGAGAGAGAGACAGACAGAGAGAGACTCAGGGGTGTGTTGTGGGAGGAGACGCCGCATCAGAAGCTTATTGGCTGAAGCTTCACGTACTCGTTTCACAACTCAAACACGATGACATATATATGACTCTTTTTAATACTTTTGTCTCATTTATCTATTAAAAACACAAGGTTTTTATTTGTAGTACGTGATAATACATGTTGGGTTTAAGTTAGTTACAGAAATTCCGAACAATTCCAAAGGACTTGGAGTAACCCCTGTGACGTAGCGCAACATGTGTCAAGTGAACAAGACCGGTGGTGCGTTCAAGTGCTCCTCGGAAATTCTACATTTGTAATTTGGAAAAGTGGGATTTCAAGTGTGATAAGAAATTGACCCTTTTCTATCTTTCTATATTGATTTTTTCTAGTTATTCATTGCTCTAAAAATATTTTAAATAGCATACATGGGACGAATTAACGTGAGTAAAATGATGTGAAGCATATGCTGTGTTCTTCACATTCTCCAGATCTCAAACCAATTCAACACTTGTGAAAGATTTTTTGGAGCACTGTGCTAGTCAGCTTTCCACCACCATCATGAAAAACCCAAATGAGGGAATATCTTTTGGAGGAATTGTGTTGAGACTGGGAGAGTTTATGTCAAGGTACATTAAGATGTTCTTGTGTTGGCAAAACATCTTACTAAGACACTTTCAGTGATTATTTCTGAACTAAAAAAACATGTTAAAACATTTTTTTCCTTTCAACGTGGAATTTAAAAGAAAGTCATTAATTTGTTTATATAGAAGTATATAAAAGAGGAAACAATCTTAATTAGCCTTGGGCTGCTATAATATGCCTGTGATACAAGATGAGCTTTGTTCCTGTTTCCTGAGAACAGCATCAACCCACTATTCATATTTTGTAATTTATAGTAACTTCATTGTCATAATGGGATTTACCCATACCGTAAATGTATTGTATAGTTTTCCTGTGATGTTTACACAGAAACATTGTGCCGTTTATTTTTACCTTGATGTCGACCCAAAATGTCCTGATAATCTTTTAATGCTTCCACATAATGCCAAGATTTAAAACCAAAGTTGTATGGTAGACTGAGACAACACGTCTTCGCTATTTCCTGGTATACTTTTAGGGTATTTCACAGCATTTCCTAGTAAAAGGAAGCCAAATGAAGCATTTATAAAGTTACTTTATATTGCTTTCAGAAGCCATATTTAAGTCTTAACTTGGGGGATCAGGTAGATTTATTTGTCAAGTTGTTGTTATATGGAGGCTGAAGAGGAAGACCTGATGAGGAAAATGATTAATAACATTTTTGCAAATTTCTTTCCCAAATACTGATAAATACTAATACCATTATACTGCTCTTTGAAGACACAGTCTGCAAACTGTACTCAGAGACAGAGCTGTACACCAACTGCAGACTTTCTAAAATATATTATTTTCATGATGAAATCAAACATTTAGTTCTCAGTTTCCATGTTTTAAATGTTGGTCTTTTATTCACACTTTTGAGTAAAGTTTTCTCACCCAAACGTCCTGTTTCAACACGACATACAATAAATTAACGCGCAAGGTGATCTCTGATTACATCCAAATTACTTCCAAATGTGTGTTTTGATAATTGAAATCACAGAAACAATGTCATCATGTTCCCATGTGGGCAATTCAACCTAAAGATATTCATACTATTAAAAAAATGTTTTTCACATTCTGGCTGGCTGCCACTTCTGGGCCCATTTTGTTGGTACAATTGTGTTTGAAAGAAGAGCAGGTATCCTAAACATGGTAAATATCAGGTTTTCATATCAGATGCCCAAAATAAAAGAATATTCTAGATAAAAGTTACTATTTTATGTCAATTCAACAGCGGAAACTGTAGAGTAAAAGAACCAGAGATGCCAGTTTCTCCACCCACACCATCATCATGTTGTGTCTTGGTTAAAGGGTGAGGTAGGTGAGGCTCTCTGTCCCAATAGAAATACCTTTATTACACCATGTTAAACTGATATTACTACGCTGTTAAAGCTCTCAATCTCTCCACATACAGATAAAGAAAACATTACCAAGGGGCTGTAGAGGGGCACTCTGGACAATAACAGTCTCAAGTAGCTGAAGCAGGTCAATAACCTACAAAATGTGAACACTTTTACTTTATAATAACCTCAGAAAGATGCATAACATTGCAGATGATATACATCAGTGGACATTATTGACCGCAGTAGGAAATAAGTGGATCAAACCAACCAGTGACGTCTGTACTGTCAGGAAGCTGCATCTCCTGATGTATAAACCAAGTTGCTGCTACTATTTGGAAAGTATTCAAAATTTTTGTGGGTTCCAGTTTGGTTTTTGGAGCTTTTCTACAAAGTACGGCTGCAACTAATACTTCTGCATTATCAATTAATCGCATGATCATTTGTCATTGTGTCTAGAAAATGGAGAAAAACACCCATTCACTACAGAGCTCTAGCTAACGTCTTCAAATTGCTTTTTTTTTGTCCGGCCAATAGTCCAAAATCTAAATATATCCACTCCAGTGTACAGTGATATCAAACAGAGAGGAAGCAAATCATCACATTTGAAAAGCTGGATCCAACAAATGTTTGTGATTCTTTGCTTTCAGGGTTGCACCGAATGATTGCACTTTCTGGGGGACCCTGGGACAAAATGTCAATTCAATTTATTTTTGTTAGCGTCAAAGTATAACAGAAGTTATCTCGAGATGCTTTTATATCGAGCAGGTCTTAGACCGTACTCTAGTTTAGAGACCCAACAAGAGATCCCCCATGAGCATGCATCTTTATGCGACAGCTGCAAGAACAAAATTCCCCTTTAACAGGTAGAAACAAACAAAATGTGGGTCTGCAGTCTAAATTGTGTTAGTTTAGGGGTCTCTTAAGTGTTAAAGGTTTGGGAACCACTGTATAAGAGACCCAAATTAGCTCTATAATGGCATTTTATAAGTGAAACCCAAAAGAATCCCCTTTAACAACCCCCCAGTCCATCAGACACCTGAAGGTCCACATTAAAATTTAGCTAAACCTGCTTTCCTTCATAGGTTACCGCTCAGAAATAAGCAAAGAGAAGCACAACGAAGAGAAACGAGTTAGCGAGACATGACACACTGGGGGAGGGAGGGGGTGGTTTGTAAAATGTCTTTACAACACTGGACAAGCACAACGCACAAAGACACACAGTCCATATTAGGGGAAATGGTTTAATTTGGAGACAGAGGCAAAGAAACACACCACACATGAACAAACATTGACCAAAAAAGAACACAGAGTCTTTCGGCTACGCACTCCGCTATGGGAAAAAACAGAAAACTCTACACAGGTAAAAAGCAAGGCTCAAACTAAACAGATAGTTAACTCTTCAACTAAGACAATTATCCACACAAAGTTGTCGAAATCCTGATGACCATTAAACTATGTGGACAGCACAAATACTAACATGAAACTTACCACGATTTAGAGGATCCCAACCCCCCCTCCCCCGCCCCGAAACTGAAAAACGAAGTGAGGAACACGTAGAGATCCAAGTAAAATCAAAATCAGGCATCTTTTAGAGACAAAAAAACAAAAAAAATTGCTTGACACCACCAAGAGGCCAAACTCAAGACCGGGTCAAGGCGAGGCCACATTGAGAGGCCAGACAATTTTTTTTTTCCAATATAGATTTTTTTCCTTTAATTTCCAATATAAAAAGCTTCACTGGTACAAAATACATATGAACAACCAGTTGTAGAAATTGGAAAGCCTGTGTATGTCTTTTTTTTTTTTTTTTCTTTTTCAAATCCCACCCAGTTTCAAAAAATGTTTATATTGACTGAACAGAAAAAACTGTATGTATAATACAGATCACATCAAGATGCACCCACTTTGGCTTTCATCAAGACAAGATAAAACATCTATTAAATTATTGGTGAACAAAGTCCTACCGATTATCAGACAAGAAAATAACACAGGAAAAGATTTTTTTTTTTCCTCTTTTCTTTTGGAGCAAGACAATATCTATAGAGATGCAAAGCTACCACACTTGTCAAAAAATAGCACTTCAGAATATGAACACAACAGAACAGAGAAAGTGATTGTTAGAGCTCGAACGAGATTTGTGATGGAAGCCCCTGAAGTGAGTCAAGTTCCTGTTTAGGACCGCTGTGGACTGTACATTGTGCTTTTTTTTATTTTTTATTCATTCACAGTAACACTTCACCATACGCTGCATACCAACCACAGATCTGCATTTCAGTGTTTGACACACAATTTATCACTTAAAAGATCTTATTAACACGGCACCTAAGTTATTTTTTTCAACTTGAGTTTTAGCTTTTTTTACTTTTCAAAACAAATTCCCTAACACATCTGGTCACATGTCGTCTGTATCGCAAAGTGTTACAGTACACACTCACTAAGAAAGAGGTTTAACCTTCAAATGTATAGGGAAGTTTATTGTTTATCTACAAGTTTTTTAACCAACTGTTCAAATTGAGTACATCACAATACACATTTACCAATAACTCAACACACAGAGCGAAGGGGAGGAGAAAGAGCAGGTGACAAGAGCTTTCATGACACTGGCATAAATAGACAAAAAAAGGCGAACTGCAGCAATCTCTAAACCAAGGCCTGATAAGGATGTGTAGGCAGTTTCTAGACGTATATATGGCACTTTGAATATTGTATTGCATTTGGATAGAAAAAACACACCGTAGAAAGCACATGCCCATATTAAAAAGTGAAATCAGTGGTACCTTTGAAAATTTGGGGATTATAATCACACACACAACATTCTGCAAAAGTGATTAGCTCCCACATTTGTGCTTAACGTTTCCTTACAAAACAACACCATCCCTCGAGCACTGTTTTCAAATTTGGTACCTCTTTGTATTTTTTTGGAATATTTATGCATTTTGAGGAAAGAAATAAAAGGTCAAATGGTGATATAATTGTGCATTTTTGTGTCGTAATCCTGTGTGAGTGTCTTGTTTCACACACAAAAAAAGCCCCTGAGTTGACAACTCTTCAGCGCCATCAGGTACGCAGTTTTAGGGAACCCTTCTTTGGGGGTGAAGTGGTTGTTATTTTACCAGGGTCGTCTCCACAACGTGTAGTACAACAGACAAAATACCACCCCGGTAAAAAAAACGTGTAAACTTCGTGCTGAAAAAATGGAATGTATTTGTAAACCAACACTATTTGTGGTGGATTTCGTATTAATGTGCATCGTGTACGACTGAAACATGATACTGGAAGTCACTTAAAAGAACAATCCGCTAAAAACTAAAATAAAAAAGCAAGAGTGTGTGTGTGTCTATAAAATGTGCAGAGACCCACAGGCCGTGTGTTGTGTCCAAGTGATCTCTTCTTCAGGGGCTCCCACATTTGCAACCACAGAAAAGTGTTTGGTGTGTGCATGTATGTGTGCGTGTGTGTGCGTGTGTGTGTGTGTGTGTGTCTGTGTGTAAAGAAAACTAGGTAATATTACAGGAAAAAATGTGTGAATTCAAAAACACTGAGTTTGACACATGGGCACTTTAACAACAAATTTAAACAAAAAGACATTGTCTGGCATCTGTATGATTAACAGACATTGTAAATCATCTTTCATGAGGCATCCAAACGAAACCAAAGTGAAACATCCATTAATTAAATTAATTATTAATGAGAGAAATTCACAGAAAGTCAACAAGACGTACCATGGAAGTTGAACACTAAATTTTTCTTTAACGCAGGAAAAAAAAAAAAAGTCTACATACTGTGACCCTTACAAAAAAAAGTACTTCTTTTCCCAGAAGTTGAAATTACAATTAATGCAGAGGAATTTTTTGACTTTAAGTGTTTTTAATTTACTAGAAATGACCCTCAAACGGCCACGCTGATCAAACTGATTTTTAGTCCTCTTTAAAAATGTAATACACTGAAGACCCCCCCGACACAGATGACATTACAACATAACCTACAAAAAACCCAAAGTTTTGCCTGGGTTCTGTTAGTTAAACTTCTATAGATTCAATGGTATAAAATATAGGTAATCTAAGTGTGCATTTAAACCACAGATTGTCTATTTGTGAATCAGTTCTAAAAAAGTTGACTCATGTAGGTAGTCATTTCTCTCAACAGAGCAAATGTACCTTTTATTGTGCCTTCAATAGTTCAAAAAAAGGTAAATACACTGGATATTTTTGTAAATGAAAAGAAAATATATTTCTAAATAGCCTTGGTGTAAATCTTCACACTGCCCGCAAAATGTAGAGATCATTACAGAGCACTGAGAGGGGTTTTACTGGTCAGACTTTCAAAAGTGTTGGAAAGTGGTCTGTAGCATTTTTTTTTTTTTTTTTTTTAAGAAGCCAACATATTGCTAATGGCACCAAATAGCACAGCTGTGTGCCGATCCCTGTATTCAACTTTCAAGTGAACTTTACTGAGAGAGGTAAAACGAAAGAAACATAAAAAAAAAAAAACAAAGCTAAATTAAAAATAAGAAATCCCACAGGTTTTTAAAACATTCGCAAAATAAAAAAAAAAAAAAGGTCTCTTAAATGAATTCAACGCAGGTAAGTTTTCACATTGATTTGCTTGACCTCTCTCCCACCTGTCACATTTCTATACAGAAAAAACAAAAACAAAAAAAATGAATATACATGCAGAGAAAATCAGGTTGAGCTAAGGTCAAGGGTCAGTGGGTGGCCAGGTATTGGTCAGGCGAGCTTAGAGAGACATCACAGACAATGGTGGGATGATGAGGCCAGGAGTTTGGCTTGGCTTTCAACATCATGAAGACATGCTAGGCTAATGATGAGCAAACAGGCATGGAGATTTGTTCTAAAAAAAGGAACAAAAACACGACAGGAAGAGAGAGAGAGAGAGAGAGAGAGAGAGAGAGAAAGAAGACAAAGAGGAGAGAAAGTTAGGGGCACAGCACAAGAATCGTTTAGCCATGAGGCACAAAAACCAACAAAAACAATGCCAATCACCACATACAGTAAGGACAGTGAGGTCAACATTTCCCCCGCCCTCCCACCCCGCCGACACACAAAAACAATACACAGATTTAAGGAAGTGACACCAACTAGGACGATATGGCAGAGACTCCAACATGCACAAACTGTATACTTGGCACCCAAAGAGATCCATCTAGAGCCAGTCCCCCTAGTGGGAGACCTGGAGGATGGATGGAATGACTGGAAGAGGTTGTTAATACAGAGGAGAGAGAGGTAGCCTAGCTCGACATGGCTTAGATAACGAGAGAAAGAGTGGGAGACAGAAAGAGGAAAGATGGGGGGGGAGGGTGAGCAGAGATTGAATTTAGAGTGCAAAAGATTTTCACATTAAGAATGACAGACGAACGAGACAGACAAAGCCAAACACAGGTTGAAGCTCTGGGCCCGAGGGTCTACGTGGCTTCAGCCCTTCAACTGATCCTTAGTCAACCTGTCTAGCTTGACCTGAAGGCAATGGAATGGCATGGAAACACACACCTGATGCTCTCCACTAATTACAGTGACACAAAATACCTCCAGCGAACACTGACTCCAGTGATAGTCATAAATAATCATATACATTAAAATATTTAATCCGACTCAAATTACATGATAAAACCGCAGGAATGAAATACAGTAAAATGTGGAAAGATCTTCGCAACCATTTTTTTTTTTGTTAGGAATAGAGTGAGTCTCCCTCCTGTGGTGGGCTCCTTTCCCCCTGCCCCACTGAGTCTCTGCTGTGGTGACCTTGGCTGGAGGGTGAACTTACCCTAGCAGTGCTAGCATTAGAGCTGGGGAGGGGGGGAAGGCCCCGGGGCTAGGATCAGTAGGGTTTGCTGTCGTTCTTGGAGCGCTTCAGCTGAACCTTCAGCCTCTTCATGCCGATCTGGAAACCATTCATGGCCTGGATGGCAGCTTGCGCAGACACGGGATTGTCATAGCTGACGAACCCTGAGAACGAAAAGGTGGAGGACACGTTATGTACATTTAAAGAGCACCCAGTTTTAACTTGAACACACCACCTCCACATACTAACAAAATGCAGTCAACCAAACTACTGTCGTTACCTTGTCCTTCAGAGGCAGAGTGTACGAGGCAACATCACAGAACCTGAACTATTTTTTGGTCTAGAGCAATGATTCCCAAAGACTGGGTCGGGACCAACAGGTGGGTCGCAGCAAATTGTATTTGGGTCACCAAATAAATGTTGATATGTTTTCAATAACACATGCATAAAATGAAGTTGTGATTTCTCAAATGTATATCTCTTCAAAATGGCTGGTTTTATGTATTCTGTAGATAACGTATTATGTACAGAATATAAGGTGATGTGGTCGGATGGGTCTCTCAACTTTTCACCATCCTCCCGAAATACAACCCTAAAACCATCCTGAATTTAAAATCTTTGTTTTTCTACCTTATCATTAATTAATCATTCAAAGCGACTTTTAACATAAATCAAAAATCAAAAGTGGTATATTTTTGTTAATAAATTTAAAATGTATATTATATATGTATTTTTACTATTTTACTGTAAAAAGGTAAAAAACAAACAAACAAAACAACACACAGGGGAATAAAAAATGTTTCCCACCCCTAGTCTAAACAGAAGTGAAAACAATCCTTGAATCAATTAAATGAAAAACACAAATACAACTAATCAATATAAAACAGAACATATTTCTGTGTCAACATTCATGTTTTTACATAATACTAGAACAGTTTTAAATTATGGCATATTTCAAAACCATTAGCTGCAATGAAAAGATTGAACCTTGTGCAAACATAAAAACACATTACTGTTAAGAGGTTCAATGCCTCAAAATGAGCATGATGACTGAGGGAAAAGGACTTCTGCTGCAGGTTTGAACTGTACTGAAGACACGACTTGAGAACCAGGTTTGTTTGAGAGAAAATAAACGGTTGCTTTCTGTAGATTAATACAGGTTCAGCTTTATTTCAATGGGAGGCCAGGTAGCATCACGACAGCCTAATATCCACCACACAACGTAGCATCAATTATTATAAAGAGCTTCAGAGAACAGTGGTGCCAACACACTTACCAAAGCACTTGCTCAGATTGGTCTGTTTGTCGATGAAGACTTTGGCAGAGACCACATTTCCAAAAGGCATAAACATCTGCAGAAGATCCTGGTCCCCGAACTCCTGGGGAAGGTGGTAGATGAACAGGTTGGCGCCCTCTGGCCCTACTCCATTTGGTAAGAAAATCAGATCAAGACACTCAAGTTAAACACACATTAAGATGCACACACAGACACAATTAGGAGTCATCAAGTTTATCTTATTTAGAAAACAGATGGTTGATAAAATGATGTGAAAACGGGCTGAAACAACCGTGATAATTCTCACCTTCCTTCTGTCCGCCAGCGATGCTCTGCTGCAGGAGAGACTGGCCGTAGAGGGAGGGCAGGGCGGAGGCGGTGTACTGCTGCATCCCTGA
>CAKALG010035366.1:0-11824 GCA_916700815.1 Helicolenus hilgendorfi | reverse complement strand
TTCGACCGCTGGCTGGACGAGTCCGACGCAGAGATGGAGCTTCAGGCTAAGGTAGGTGCCTGGAAAAACCAACACATAAAAAGAATGGCTTTACGGCTTATTTTTTTTATTTAGTCTTAGTCCTGTGTCAAATGTCCTTTTTAGTTTTTATCATATTTAGTGAACCTCATCCTGTTTTTTTAGTGAAGTTTTAGTTGACTAAAAGTCTGGGCATCTTAGTCTTATCATCAAAGAAAACCATAACTATTTCAGTGTAGTTCTAGTCAATGAAAACTGTTTTTAGTCGTCCGATTATATTGAAAATATCACCTAGTTTCTTTCTCCCATGCCCTGTTGTCATTGTTAACTTTAACTAGGGATGCAGCGATCCGTTATTTTCAGTCTCGATACCGATAGGGATACCTGGGCTTTGGGTATGGACCGATACCGAGTACCGATACCGAGGACCGATACCGAGTACCGATCCCATACCAGCGTTTAATTAATCAGCTGTAGGCCTCACTGTGTGGAAGAGACTGGGATCATTGTTATATGTAAGGCAACATCTGACTGGACTTAAACATTGCTTTCTTACCTTTGTAAAACAAAATGTAACAAATAAATACATAGACATAAACGTACTGAATTGATATTTATTTTTCAAATAATAAATCATGCACCAGCAACTTGGTAAAAAAAACTTCAAAATGATCAGGAATTACAATTCAACCTTTTTAATGCAGTAACAAACTTAAACAGGAATTCAAATGCCAGTATATAATGTATATGATATATAAATATAGAATATCTGACCCAGCTATTTGAGTCAGTATCGGCCCGATATCTACACCGACACCCTAACTTTAACTTAAGTAAGTAAGTTACTCTGAGTGCTGCCGCTGTAGACCTGATATGGTGTGCACAGCACAGGAAATGTAACTGCTTCATTGAAAAAGCAAAAAACTGTCAATGATATTTCATGAAAATAAAGATTTTTATTACATTTTAGCCTCGTCTTTTTTGGTAAACAATATTGCATGTTGATATTGTCACAGTTAGTGTTAGTCATCTCTTCTTAGTCATGGAAAAAAGGTGGTTGACAAAAAGATAATTAGTCATAGTTGTTGTTAATGAAATGAACACTGATGCAAACACGTTGAATGGGATTGTTATAGTCTCAGATAGGACAGCTGGTGCAGCCAAGACAAAACAGCTTGTTTCTAGCCCCTACTCAGCTCCTCATCGTTGGCCTTGCAAAGCCAGCCCATAAAGCTTTACTCATTGTGGTCTGGCAAAGCTCAACTAGGGACAGGTGTCATTTTGAATAAGATGCCTGACAGTTCTCTTCCTCACTGGGATGTTAATATCAACCCGTCCTACAGGTGTGTCGACAAAGCCGCCTCCCACTGGGCTGTCAGCATTTTTAGAGTGGAAAACATTAAGCGATGGAATGCCATGTCAGTTTTCCTAATTATCCAATAAATCTGTTTTGGAATAAAACAAAGGTGAGAAGAGCTAAATGTATGTATTGTCATGTCATCATCTGGTGGACTCATTGGATGTGTTTCCACACCAACAACTGAGCCTTCTTCTTGCTTAGATTATTTCAACCAACCGTTTGCTCTCTTTTTGGTTCTTGATTGTTTTTCGTTTTTGCCTCCTCAGATTTTGTTGATTAAATCCTACAAAGTTATTGTTTTGGTTATTTTGCAGACACTTTCATTGTCTTTAATTTCCCATGGGATCAATACAAATTCATATTATGCTTTTCTTTTTTTAGGTTAGCAGTCAAATAAAAAAAGAGCTTTTAAACAATGTGTATAATGTTACTCTGTGTAAATATCACTTGTTGTGAAAATTGCAGTAGCTTAATACACCTTCACTATATTAGAACAAGTGGAGGTGGCAGTACATATACATCTCATTGCAGAGTGAGATTCTGATGGTGTGATTTCTTTCAGGAGGAGAAGATAAACAAGATAAGTGTGGAGTCGAGGGTTCGTAAAGACCGTGAGTCACGCTGCGCTCTTCACCTGAAAACATCAAAACTCAGAGAAATGATTTCATATGAGCATATATATCATATGAGTATGTCATTAATGTGCTACCCAGTAGGAGGAGTTTTAGAAACGACAGCATCAGTTCATTTGAGTTCTTCTCTTCTGTTTCCTCAGCCTACCTCGGGCTGAAGAAAGGCTACTTGTTTATGTACAACCTGGTGCAGTTCCTGGGATTCTCCTGGATCTTCGTCAACATGACGGTTCGACTCTTCATTCTTGGTCAAGGTTTGTAAAAAGGAAAAAAAGCACACACCAAATACAATGAAGTTTATGTCCAGTTCACCTGCCACAGGAAGGCAAAGTTACCTGCAGGGAATCATTTTGTAAAGTAAATAATACAATGAATAAAAATAATAACAATGAACAGCTAACCTGCTCTGGAGCAGGTTAGGTTCCAGATAAGAGATCAACTCATATAAAAGCACCGTCTACTGTCCAATCAGAGCTCGGTGCAGGGATCGTATGATAATATTACACAAATGAAGAGGTTAGAGTCATAATCCAGACTAAAACAACACAGTTTAAACTGACATATGCAGGACGGACAGCTGACTGTATGCTGTAGGTGCTTACCGCTTTGAATTATGTTTTTATATATTTTTTTTTTATTTCGTTACAAGTCCGTTTCACACCGCCGGAGACGGGGACGCAGCTGTAAGAAGGTTGAAATAGCCGTACACATTATTACCAAATTGCATAATGAAGTGTAATCCATTCATCCATTCTGTATTGTAAGCTATTTATATAGTGGCAGCCTATCACTGCCCCATCTAACCGACTATATCTGACTTTTGAGTGTTCCGTTAAATGAATAAGTCTGTGAATTTACGCATTCACACATCAGCAATTTGTTTTTGCCAGCTGTCCTTCCTGCATTTGGCAGCTGCAGCTGTGTTACTTTCAGTCTGGATTATGTGTTTAACTTCTTCATATTTGTCTAATATTATAGTTCATAGTTATAAAGTATGCCGCTCAGACTTGTCCATGTCTGTGATTGGTCAGATGCTACAAACACCGCCTTTTTCATGTGAGCGCGCTCAGAGCCAGATTGAGAGATCCTGAGTTGATTTACCGAGTTGGTAACCACTCTGGTGTTCGCTGACCAAGTGATTGTACTGCTGCTCTAAATACACAGCATCTGCATTACTTATCTTCCTACTGACGATGCTTTGGTCTTGAATGTGCCAACAATTCTGCTTCTGTCATAACCAAAGTCTCACCATTGAGGTAAAGATTTGTGTGTTTGCTTGAAAATCTGTGTCATTTTAAAGGATAATTCCAGTTTATTACAGCTTCAATCTGATTTTTGGAGTTTGGGCCATGATAGCATTGTACTCACCAAGTTAACTCTTGAAATATAGGAACACATTCACATCGCCACAACCAAGTCCAAACAGTCAGACGATCAGTCAAACCAACAGTTCAGCCAGGTTATCTAAAGCACTTTATTAGGAGGTAGAACATGATGAAATGTCAGTTAGAATCCATCATTGTACAGGAAAACCGTGTCTGGTACGTATGGTACCGTAGGTCAAAGTCTGTCTGTATACTGTGATGTTTATTGATGTTTACAACAGAGAGTTTGAGTTATATTTCAACTGTTCATATTTGTTTGCTCTTCCAAATAAGTTTGGCTTAGTTGCAGGTTTGTTTCCAGCCTGTCTGGTCGTCTGACTTCGTGTTTCCCGTCCTGTCTGATTTTTCTTTTTTATTGATGTCTCCATGTTCTCAGATCTCAACTATTAGCTTGGTGACTACACAGTTATCATAACTGAGAGAACAGATGGGACAAAACTATGACGTTAACATCCACAATAATGACTTTTTTACTCTCATTTTGAACTATTTCTTTAAAGGACCATAGGCGTGGTTTGGTGTGTTTTTATCGTGTACACTCAACATTACTGCCAACCATTTCCAAAGACATACTGAACGTTATCTTCCAGGCAGCTACTATTTTCAGTTCAATTCAGTATGCCATAAACAGCTGCTGGAATGGTCATGAAACCTGGTGGAAATAGGTGATCCATCACAGTTTAGTCACCTTAATGTCAGTTACACTGGGCCTTATTCAGTACATCACACGAATCTCAGTAAAAGTGAAAACAAAGACGTGAAACAGTTGAGTAAAAGCAGAATTGGACTGTAGAGGGATGGACTAAATACAGATAAAAACAGGAATAGTGTACTACTCAATAGCTTTTGAATTTTATGAACTAAATAATTAATAAATAAATAGTTAATTCGTTTTTGGGTGAGTGTTTATGGAACACAGAAACAGACAATTGGCACCGCTGTGTAGTAAAATCAAACAAACCGCAGGTCCAGGAAACACTGAGAGAGGTCTTTGTTTAGTTTGTGAGGAGCTATTCACAGGTGAGCTCATTTGAATTGAAACAGGAACACAACTACACAGCAGCCATTTGTTTTGCAAATGATGAGGATTATGGATAGTGGCTCATGCAACGTGCTGTTTAATTATATCCGTTTGTTTCTCTCGCCCTCCACAGATTCGTTCTACGATACCTTCCACACCACGGCTGACATGATGTATTTCTGTCAGATGATGGCCGTGCTGGAGGTCATTAACCCCTTGTTGGGCCTGGTTAAGACTGGCTTTTTTCCTGCTATGATACAGGTAACACAGACGAGACAGTCACTTCTCATTTTATTGGGATTTCAAGCCTGATGATGAAAGCAACACCTAAAACATATGGTCAACATTAAGGTTTGACTTCATTTGAACTACTGAGATGTGTTTTGATTGTGCTCTGGGATGTTGCAGGTGGCGGGGAGGAACATCATTCTGTTCGTTATCTTCGGCAGTCTGGAAGAGATGCAGAACAAACCTGTGGTCTTCTTCGTGTTCTACCTGTGGAGCACCATCGAGATCTTCAGGTCCGCTCAGATCCCCTTCTTCCTCCTCCTCCTCTTCCTCCTCCTCCTCCTCCTCCTCCTCCACATCCTCCTCTCTCTGTGGTGAACATGTGTTGTTGCCTGCTGTAACATCAGCTCTTCCTCCTCCACATCAGGTACCCTTTCTACATGCTGGCCTGCATCAGCACTGAGTGGAAGCTGTTAACGTGGCTCAGATACAGCCTCTGGATCCCTCTGTACCCGCTGGGGGTGGTAGCTGAAGGTTAGTGACTAGTTTACTGACAACATGGTGGCTTAACCCTCATGCCTTGCTTTTAAAAACGTTGCTCTGATGTCCTTAGTAGGGATGTCACGGTACCAGAAATCTAGTAGTCGATACCAATACCAGTGAATTTACACGATTCTCGATACCAATTCGATACCGCGGTAAAACAAACCAATAAATCCCCTGTAATTCAACACACACTCCTTTATTACAACATTACAAAAAACAGAGGCATACAGCCTTTAAGTAATAAATAAAAGAAACGTGTATTAACATTGTAAAACAGAACAGTGGCATGAAGCCTTCAAGTATTTCAAACCAACAGTAGAGTCTGGATGTCTGTCTTTGAGGTGCTTTGCTAAATTGGAAGAAAAGTACGACGGCACCGTTACTCCACCGCATACTGGTTTTTACAAATCTATTATTAAATCCGCCTCGAATGCAAAGTACTTCCATACCCGACTCTTGCTATGTGTTTTCTCAGCGAGTCGAGGCGGAGGTAGCGCTGCAGCAGCTTCCATCTTTCACGTCTCGTGTTGTTGTTGTTTTCCGTGCCGTTACAGCGTTCTTCTTTTTCCTTCATTTCACGGCAGATGAGAACACTTGTAAGCGTATACTGCACCCATTAGATCCGGAAGAATCGCATCTCCAGTACCTCCGCTCCGGTACCAAATGACCATTACAGACATCGTTCGGTATATACCTTCGGCACCGAAGAAAACAAGTACCGTCACGTTTTTAAATTTTGGTACCGAGTTGGTACCGAAGTATCGGTTCTGGTGACATCCCTATTGTTCTGCTGAGAAGCTTTCGGGGAGCAACCTGGGGGTTAGGGTTACACATGGTATTCGTTGCTGACAGTGTGTCGTTCTGTGCATGTTTCCAGCGGTGGCTGTGATCCAGTCCCTTCCCATCTTCGATGAGACGCGTCTGTTCAGCCTCCGCCTCCCTGCGCTGCTGGGACACTCTTTAAGCTTCTCCTACACTCTGCAGCTCTACCTGGTCCTCATGTTCCTGGGTGAGACATCCACCAACACACTGCCTACTAAAACTGACACTGCCATCGCCAGCTAAGACTAACATACACCCACAGGCCGTGATCATGTTTAGTCAGTTTACCTCTTTGTTCTGTCCGGCTGCCGGCATGCCTGCGTTCATGGTCTCAGCTGATTTGTTGCTGCCTCTTGTCTAGTTTTTAGTGGGATTGAAGATGAATTCAGTTCATAAATCTGTCTATCTTTTTAGACACAACGTTACTGAATACCAGTGATGAAAGATGCTGCTTATCAGTGCATCAGGTTTAGAAGGTTTTAACACAATCGACTTTTGAGGAGGAAATGTTTTATATTTAAAAAAGTAAATCAATATTCACTATTAACATTTATTTGGACAAGTGTGTTATGTCTCGGTTGTATCTGTCGGATATACACATACACACATACAGAAAATCTGATGAGCTTTGGGAAAACTAAACTGTGTTTTTTTTAGTAAATGCACTATAACAAGAGTATGCTATTTAGCTTTTAGTTTGTCAAATCAGAGAGACACTGTATTTGGGACAACAGTGATTTCATTGGATTTTCATTCTTCAGTGAAAACATGTCACGTGCACACAGCGCTTGTGGAGGACTTGAGGCCTCTTTAGAGTAGTGCTCTGCAAACAGGGCTTTTTGTGTGTTCGTCTGCTGCGACCAACAAAAGGTTTGTGCAGCCACCCGATGAGACAAATATTATTTATAATATAAAGATAACTAACGTATCAAGGTAATGCTGACGAAGGTTTCTTCCCCTCCCCAGGACTCTTCATCAATTTCCGCCACCTGTACAAGCAGAGGAGGAAACGATACCGCTCGAGGAAAAGGAAAGTCCACTAACTCGTCAGTTTATTTCTAACTCACCCTGAACTGACGTCCACTTCAAGAGAAAGCAGCTGTTTTATTTTCCTTCCTACACACACACACACACACACACACACACACACACACACACACACACACACACTGACCTGATGTTGGAGTACTGGTCACTTTATTCCTCCACTGGGTGAACTGTTAACCTCCTCCACACCAAACCCTGTAAATCCTACTGTACCAGCTCGACGGCTCGCTGTTGAACAGACGTCACCTGAAAACACTGTGTAGGTTGATCCAGTGCTTTACTATTCCCATGTTTGTTCTCTCAGCACTCTCCATATTATCATGTTTTCTGTCCGTGTCTGCAGTCACCGTCTGAGTTTTTGTTATAACTGAAATATTAAGTTGATTTTTCAGTTGATTTTCTTGCTGAACATACCGGAGTCATTTGTTTAAGCGTTAATATAACACAATAATATTGTTACCCTCAAAAACAGCTCTTCAAAACATCAATTACAAATCAGGGAAAGTCAGGTGACGTCGCAAAACAAGTGACGAATTCCGCATAGGGAGGAGGTCGGGGTTGATGGACAGGTCAAACAAACACAGGACGTCCCCCCTAGAGACCACTGTTCATGTCCTGCTTGAAACCAAGAGTCAACGTTGACTTATTTCAGTTCATGCAACATAATTAACTTAACTTATGCCACCTATGTAACATACTGAACTTATGGAGTAACTGAAGTTATGTAACAAACATACTTGTTTACCCAAACTGATCTTTTCGTAGACCTAACCACGTAGTTTTGTTTGAATTCACAACGTTAACCATGTGTTGAAGTCTATCAGACTACCCTGCACATTGAAAATGACGCTAAAGGGGTACCGAGTGCGTAAAAAGTGACGCCAAGGGGTCCTGACCAGTTGACAATTTATGATATTGTTGTTGCGTGTTAATGCAAATGAAAGCCCATATAGTTTGGATTCTCTCTGTTGTGGTGTGTTCAAGGATGCTTCACTGTCTGTTTTTTTTAAATGCAAGAGACAAGCAAATGGATAGGATCATATGTTTTCTTCCGGTTTATTGTGTGAAACAGCCTTTCTGTCAGAAGACTGAATTCTGGAATGTAGGAACGTATTTAGACGCTCCACGAGAGTTTGAAAATTGTTCCTAGTTGCGACTTCATGAAGACACAATAATCTCAAGAGAGTTTCAAGCCTCTGCAAGTTGATTTTCAACTTGTAGATTCTTGGAAAATCCATCTGCAGTGATGTAAAGTTGCAACACGTTCTCATCCCAACTCGTCATATACTGACGCTTGGTCAAGGCCCCGTGCCGTCACTTTCTAACGCCCAGAGCATCAAACAACTGTATGATGCTCCACTACGGTTGCAGTCAACATATGGTTAATATTGTGGATTCAAACAAAAACACTTGCTTAGATTTAGGCAACAAATCAACTTAGGTTTTGGAAAAAAACAACATGGTTTGAGTTCAAATGAGTTTGTAAAGTGAAAGTGAAACTTAAAGTTGTGAACACAAAGACGTACAACACGTTGTTGGCTTCACACGAGACATGATCAGTGTTTGTTGGACCCATCCCGCCCTATGTGTGTTTTATCACTCTTAAAACCACGTCACCACACTCCACGACCACTTTCTCTCAGTGTTTAATATTGAGGCGGATGGGTTTACATTGGAGATACTTGAAAGCCCCGTGCGCCTCATATAGACGCTAAAGGGTGCCTTGTGCGTTGGTATCACACAACAAAGGGCGTGACAAAGCGTCGATATTTGATCCCCTGGGACTGACAACGGGCTAAGAGTTGATAAGCTAAAACACCACTTTTATGGTTCTTGAATCGATAGAGGAAGGATTTCAGATGCCTTTGCATAAAGACACTGAGGCTCTTAACTATGAACTGTCAGTTCTAAATTTAGATGTCCTTTGTTTTCATTTCTAACGCTGAACCCTGGATGAAGCTGTCAGTCATTCACTGGTTTGAACAGTAACAAAGCCATGCACATTTCTCCAGAAGGAAATACCTATATATGTACACACACACACACCATCTTACCGGCCTTTACTTTAGTTTCATTGGTAGCCTCCATCTTACCGGCCTTTACATTAGTTTTATTGGTAGCCTCCATCTTACCGTCCTTTACATTAGTTTCATTGGTAGCCTCCATCTTACCGGCCTTTACATTAGCTTTATTGGTAGCCTCCATCTTACCGGCCTTTACATTAGCTTTATTGGTAGCCTCCATCTTACCGTCCTTTACATTAGCTTTATTGGTAGCCTCCATCTTACCGTCCTTTACATTAGCTTTATTGGTAGCCTCCATCTTACCGTCCTTTACATTAACTTTATTGGTAGCCTAACCGTCCTTTACATTAGCTTTACTGGTAGCCTCCATCTTACCGTCCTTTACATTAGCTTTATTGGTAGCCTCCATCTTACCGGCCTTTACATTAGTTTCATTGGTAGCCTCCATCTTACCGGCCTTTACATTAGTTTCATTGGTAGCCTCCATCTTACCGGCCTTTACTTTAGTTTCATTGGTAGCCTCCATCTTACCGGCCTTTACATTAGTTTCATTGGTAGCCTCCATCTTACCGGCCTTTACTTTAGTTTCATTGGTAGCCTCCATCTTACCGGCCTTTACTTTAGTTTTATTGGTAGCCTGCAACACATGATTGTGCTCATACCTCATGACCTACAAATGTTTGTTTTGTCCTGCCAAACTGTAACTGTTCTAGTTAAACAATAACTGCCAAATGAAGTTAAATTCTCCAAAATGATGTAATGTGAGAGTTTTTAAAAACACATGAAAGTAGTCTGTGGTGCTTTACAGCAGAGGACAGAAAAGGGACAATAGAGGCAGAAGATTTCAAGTTGGTTCAGGTTCAGGCGTCAAACTTCACAGTGAAGAAGGGCAGAGATACATTCGTTACCTGATACCAATGAGCTCCAGTCTTTCACTTCCTGTGAACTTTGACCTGTGAAATAGCGCTGCAATTTGAGAAGGGATGTCGGATTGACATGTAAGTGAGGAAGTATTGATTGTTGCCATTTCAGAGAATTCTTTGTGTGTAACTATGTGCTGAAAGAACACAAACAGGCTTCATAAAAGACCATCGGTTTGAACTTGTGAAATGCTTTAAGCTCGCTAATACTGTAATGCCAACTCTGCCAGTTCTGGACTGACTGCACCTCCAGTGTCCAGTCTGCTTTAAAGACGCTATTTGTAGGATTTAAAAACTGTAGATTTGGCCCCCCAGTGGCAGTGTTAGAAAAATACAGCATGGTATGTTGCTTCCTCTCCACCCTCATGGATCCAACCTGGGGACGCTGAGCTGAATGGATGGATAGCAACCCGTTGTTTTCTGTAAGCACACACAGTTGATGTGTGTCAATGAGGCGTTGTGGTCGGTGTGTATTACACGTTAGATTGTACCAATTTCTGCAGAGATTTTCTCATTTTTTCTACAAAACAAAAACTCATCATAAACATTCTACACAGTAGCCTTGTTTCCATTCACATGTTTTGATGTGCATGGTAAAGTGCTGCAGTAGGAAAGCTGTATGGAAACGGCAAATTCGGTAAAACTTCCTTAATTGAGAGAAAAAATGTTCTTATGCTCAGTTGAGGTGGTTTTTGCCTTTATCGAAAAAAGAGTTGATGCGCTAAGTGGATTATAGAAACACCTACGCTGAATAAATTCTGACGCAGTGAACTCACATAACTGATCAGCTGTTTCTGCTGTCGGCGTCTACTCAGATATTATAATGTTTGAAAGCTGGTCTTCATCTCAGGACAACATGAAACATGACCAACACTAGCTGACATGAAAGAACTATTAAAACAAATTCCTGAAGACATCTCTCCATTTTTCTCTCGTAGATGGTTTGATGGTCCAGCTGACTTGTTGTGTTTGCTACTTCTTCTTCTTCTACTCTGTTTACTAGCGGATTAAAGCCATGCTAGCCTATAGCGCCAACTTCTGACCAAACTACGCCGTAGCTGACGAGCCGAGTTTATTCGCTCCAAATCAGTTAATGGAAACCATGGATGTATTAAGAGAACTGGATACAGCGTTGTAGGCGGGCTCCCGCTCATTCCTATCAGAGTTGCTCAGTAGCGCTTGAAGTCAAAATGGCTCGACTGCCGAGTGAAGAAGAACCCGGATCATCCAGCGATCTTCTGCGTCCATTGGGCCCATAGAGCAGGCGCCTCCTAGCGCTCGGTCCAGCCTCGATCTGGGTCTCATTCACATGTAGAGGAACCTTCCTCCATTCATACCGGGGAGTTGATTTACCTCAAAGAAAACTATCCTCTGATTTACAGATGTCTCTTTCCCAATATAGGTCTATGGGAAAAAGTAGTTGTGGGCCCAATGGCATCACGTGACCGACACGGGGAGTTGTAGCACCGCCGTTTGGCCACTACTTCAAAACCCTGTGCTCTTCCTGGGTACCTGATGGAAACACGCTTAATTACTACTTTTCAAAAGGTCGCCTAAAATGATCTTGACAGTTGAATGGAAACACAGCGAGTGTTGTTTGAACAGGGGATGCTTCGGTCATGTGGTAAGAACTGACAGTTACACATTTTTCAATTTTACAAATTCAGTAAATATCTTTTTCAATTCTTCTTTTTAATAAACCAAATTTAGATTTCAATTTGTTCATGTCAAAACATCTCATTATCATATTTTTTCACCCTCAAATATTGATATCGGTATCCGTGTCAAAAATCCAGTATTGGTTGGGCTCACTTCATTTTT